>JACGTP010000035.1:433244-499078 GCA_023678845.1 Mischocyttarus mexicanus | reverse complement strand
AGAGAGAGAGAGAGAGAGAGAGAGAGAGAGTGAGTGATACAATGATAGGGGATAGGATACATATAATTACCGGGGGACCGTGCTCCATTTCACACATCACACACCGTGTGATCGCGTCACACGCCCAACGCCTTGCCATCCTGTGCTATTCACTCTCTCTCTCTCTCTTTCTCTCTCTATTTCTCTCTTTCTCTCTTTCTCTTACTCTGTCACTCTTTCATATGTTTTGTACCATTCGCGTGGTCCATGCACACCGGCGGTGTCAAGCATTCTCCGTGCCGACCGAACCGATTTCATTTCAATGTTGCTCGATCGAAAATTACGGGATATTTGTCATTAATATTATATCACATTTTGTTACAATTTTTAATAGTTAATTAATTTTCAACGTTAAAATAAGAGACATGTAGCTTGTTTAATTATGTTGGTATTTATACGAGACAAAAATGTTTATTGAATATGAGAATGTAATAGAGTTGGTTTATACGAATCGATTAATCAGTGATTTAATTGCAATTGTTTAATAGGATTGCATCTAGATTTTAGTTATATTTGTATTTACATAAGATAAAAATGTTTAATGTATGTGTGTGTCTATATATATATATATATATATATACATATATGACGGTATAAACAAAATTGGTTGACACGAACAGATTAGTTACTGATTGAATTGTACTTTTATGAAAGGTTGCATTAAGGTTTTAGTTTTGGATATAATTTAATAAAAAAAATTATCAGATCGTCTAACGAATAATATTTTTGTTTGTTTGTCGATACCATGTATATGACACCATTAGTATAAATCAGTATTTAATCGTATAATTCATAAAAGTAAAGAAGAATAAGAATACCGTAATGATAAAAACGAATAGAATAATATAAAAATGAGAATGGCAAAATGTGATTGATATGAACGAAATAAGGGATGATACGGTTGGACTGTTTCAATGTAATGGTGGTGGTGGTGGTGGTAGTGCAATGGATAACAGATATTCGAACGACGTACACGTGGTATAGGATTGAAACGGCGAGAGAAGTAGAATCGACAGAGTAGGATGAGAATGGTGAGAACGACGAGGAGGTGGTAGAAGAGTAAGAGGAGAAAATGAGGAGGATGAGGAGGAGGAAGAAGAGGAGGAGGAGGAGGATGAGGAGAAATACACGCGCGAACGCGTTCTTCGAACCCGTGAGCGTTCGTATCCACGCGCGAAGCAATTGAACGGCGAATGATTCAATTTGTCAGACCAATGAGTTTGTCAGGTGCCACTCCATGCCGTTCTATACTGACTGACTGACTGACTGACTGAGTGAGTGAGTGAGTAAGTGAGTGAGTGAGTGAGTGAATGAATGAGTAAGAGAGTGAGATAGAATACAAACTAAAAGAGAGAGAGAGTGAGAGAGAGCATGAATTGGATTTGATTTAACGTTGCGCGTATTGCCGCGCATTACACACTAGAAATATCGCAAATCTCTCGCACGGCATCCAATTACTTGTGCACCGAATACAATGCGGAAAACGCGTGCGGCCGTTGCACGCGTTACCATCTCCCACTCTCCATTTCTCTTTCTCTCTCTCTCTCTCTTTTTCTCTTTCACACTATTTTTCTCTTTATCTCTTTCTATCTTTCGTTATATTCAGTATCCATGGCAAATTCTCTATTTTTCGACATAATGGAGATCGTTGTATCAACGTTCTCATCTACTCCAATATTATTCAACTCTTTAGGAAATAAATATTTTATTATTCAATAGGAATTATTTACTAATATACATTTTTATAATAAATCCTAATAAACGTGTTAATTTGATTTATTTTCATTTTATTTGATTTTCTTCTTGTAAATAAATTAAGGATATTTTTATTATATCAAAACACATTGAGAAATATATATCAGTAATTTTTTATTTAATATACTTTCAAATAATGTCTCTAGAGTTTCGAGGAAATATTCTTCTCGTTGGTATTAGCATTTTATTTCAATCATTTTACGTAGCCAGAGCTATGTATAAAAGTAATGTTACATCATTTAAACCAAGGTTTGTTAATTACAATTAAATGGATAAAGTTTTATGTAAGAGGATTGAGTGTAATTGAATTTGTCAAACAAGTTGATAATTATTAGAATAATCTTTTAAAATAAAATTGGAGGAATAGTGGATGGGCGGAAGGGAAGAGGGTGAAGAGAATATTATTAAACGTAATCATAAGAAGATTCTGAATAATTGTTGTTGTTGTTGTATCTTGAATACAATACCGTAGTCTCTTTAAACTCTAACCAGCGTTTGCCTTGTCCTGACTTAATTAAAAGATTTAACTTCCCGACGAAAAAATCCGTAAAGGCACAGGAGCCACCGATACCGTCGCTCTTGAAAATATTTCTCAGTCGGATTAAGAACGTAAGCTTTAGAAAAAGAGGTTACCGGAGGAGTATTCAGCTGAAGCTGCGTTGCTACTGGTGCTAGTGGTGATGCTGTTGGTGTTGGTATTGGTGTGCTGCCGGCTGCTACGAATAAATTCTAATGTGGCGGCATTATAATTGCGCGGTTTACGTTCACCATAGTCTTTCTCTTTCTCATTCTCTTTTTCTTTCTCTTGTGAACCGGCCAAAGGGAGCTGCTGAGTTAGCTGCTGCTGCTACTGCTGGTGCTGGTGGTGGTGGTGCTGCTTCTACGCCAGGAAGCCAAATTAGCGACGATCATTATTTATGTTTCGCGAGGAAAAGGGGTTAAAATGGTCCACTCGTTGGGTGCCCAGTACCAACTCTTCGTACCACTTCCGTTCCACGCCTTTCTATAACGGACAAGACAAAGGGTAGTTAGGCTCGTTCTGGATAAGGGACACGAATATTCAGACACAAATTATCCGACCTCCAAGTTTCCATCCGAATTATTTCCACTGTGACAGAAAACGTATATTATTGTGTTTTTTTTAGATGTATTCTATCTTTTATTTTTTTTTTTATTATTATTTATTATCATATGCGTTTATTTTTACATTCATTACATTATATCAATATTGGCGTACTTAACTAAATGTTCTAGATATTTTTATTTATTTTATATATCTCGGAAACTAATAATTTTGAGTACATAATTTACTCAAAATAATTTGTTCCTTATGAAATTTCCTTTAATGTGGAAAAAATGCGATATTCCAAATTGCAATAGCTTTTTTTGCAAATGACGATTGCGTAACAGAACAAAATTCTGAAAACGCTTTGTTTTTACGTATTGTTTTTCAATAGTTAATATTAATATATTTTTCAATTTATGAAAAAGTAACTTTCACTTATTAACAAAAAATATGTTCAATAGTTTTTGTAAAAAGCCATAGTTAATTAAAAAAAATTTTTTTTTTAACAATCGCACCGCAAAATGCAACAATCCGATATCGTTCTTGATTTTTTTATACATTGTAGGAGACCCAAAGAACAATATGTATATTTCACTTTTTGAAAATATTTATTAATACAGCCAAGGGAATTTTTTAAAGTTTGTTTTTCTAATTTTTTAATCTTTATAAATGAGAATCAATCATTAGAAATAGAAAACGGCTGTTCAAAAGTAGATCACTGGTAAGAAAAATAGGTCAACGATACAAAAGTAGATCAGCTGTACAAAAACATAGTAATAATCCCATACGTACTGAATGTATTGAGAGAAAGATAGGCGAAGGTGTACGTCCGAGTCAAACGAGCTCAACATTTGTATTGCTTATATCTCTCACAATCAGTGAATTCTAGGAAATTCGTCATATACGAAATACACATAGAAAAACATTCCTTAATTACCGGCTTAGTTGAACGTTCAATGTTTTGTTTACGTTCGTTACTCTCCGTCACTTCTCGGCCGGTGTCGATAATCGAACGTTGTCATTTCGTCGTTAGATTTGTTATTGACCTTCGTGCATATTCGGTACCTGTCGAATGTATTCGGAACTACTTTTTATAATAATCGTTAGTTTTCTTCGAGTGTCGTAAGAAGGAACAACGATATTAGAATAAATACGTCATTTATTTCGCGTCGCGTATATGTGTGTGCATGTATTCTTCCTATGCAAGTGATATGCATTAGTGTGTGTAGTTACTGGATAGTGATACCATAGATGTGTGAGTACTTCCTGCAAATTTGAATATTTGGATACATGC
Organism: Mischocyttarus mexicanus; assembly: GCA_023678845.1. Taxonomy (NCBI): domain Eukaryota; kingdom Metazoa; phylum Arthropoda; class Insecta; order Hymenoptera; family Vespidae; genus Mischocyttarus; species Mischocyttarus mexicanus. Next base: position 494,924 of record JACGTP010000035.1, on the reverse strand, counting down.
AGCATTGGATACAAGGAAAATGGACTTCAATTAATCTAACGTAAGGTAACCCTTTATTATAATAATTGATATTATATTATATTCATCCGCATGACGAGAATTCGTCACACACACACACATTTGTATGTTGCAGAAAATAATATTGATTCTTGTTACTTTAATTCTAAATAAATTAAATTCGAATTTTTATACCAAACAGAAATAATTCCAATAAGGAACTGATTTTTATTTTTTTGACGGTGCAATAAATCACCGGACGAATATGTTGTATTTATATATATTTATTAAGTTATATATGATTATTTTGGATTATTAATTTAATATTTTATATATAACCTATATGACGGTAAAAGAAATCTAATCCCTCGATAAGAACCATCTTACATCTCAAAAAAAAAAGAAATAGAAGAAAAAATTAGAATCATAAGAATATTTGAGGTCGCTTACCTTGTGTGGAAAAAAACAAATACTCACTCTCAGTTTTTTATTACTCGCGTATCAAGTTTATCATATCATCCGGTAAAGTTGAAATCAAACGCTCGATGCAGCAAACGGAGTTTATACTGCAACCGTATCGGTCTTTCCTTTTATCATTATCAAAAACCCGATAAGAAACATTTCAAGATTATGAATAACAATAATAATAATCATCATAATAATAATAATATTCTCAAGAAGAAGAAAAAAAGAAGAAAAAAGAAGAAGAAAAAAATTTTTTTATTAAAAGAACCTACATAATAATAATCATCATCATCGTCCGGTGTAATTCCTTCTCTCTTTCTCTGACATGTAAATACATTTTTAATGTCTGCATTTTTAATAACCAAGTATAATTTATAGAATGTCGTGACACACTAACGCGTCTGGGATTTTACGAGCACTCAGTTTATATGCAGTAAGACAAACATAGTTTGTCCGATAAGTAGCTATCTACCATGTTAAACATATTATGCTAACGCGTTAACCGACATGTCTGCTGCGACCGAAGGAGAGAGTTAGTTTAATGAAAGAGAAAGAGAGATAGAGAGATAGATAGAAAGTGAGAGAGTGAGAGAAAGAGAGAGAGAGAGAGAGAGAGAGAGAGAGAGAGAGAGTCACAGATAAGCAACAAGTGTGCAACTCATGTCGAGCCGTTTGGGAAAAGGTATTGTGTATTCGTTTCTCGTTAATCGCTGCACGTTCCCTTCTATCGTTTTCTCTCTCACTCTGTCATACTCTTTCCTGTTCAGCCCCCTCCTCCTTTTCCTCTTCCTCCCCCTATCCCCTCCTCACCCACCCTCTTCTTTCTCTTCTGAACCAACCCCTTGTTCTCTATTTTTTATCGGGTGTTCACACCCCACAGTTTGAAGCACGCGGAAGCACGGTGCCTACCAATGCGAGACACACATATTCACCTATACGGTTGTGTGTATGGATATATGTATGTATGCATGCATGCATGCATGCATGCACGCTCCATTGTGAAGTCGCAGCTCCCTTTCCCCCCTCCTCTTCTCACCCTTTCTCTCTATTTTTCTCTCTCTCTCTCTTTCTCTTAATCTCTCTCTTTTTTTTTCCGTTTAATTTCATCCCATGGAGATTTGTTCGATTTTTATCGAAGAACCGAGGAATTGCATTTTCTCCCTCGTCGGTAAAGCAATTACCTTGCGTATGAAAAACGATTGAAAAAGATAAAGAATGAGAGAATCAGGGTAGAAGGGGAGGGGGATACAAAAAAAAATGAGAGAACTCTTGTTAACGTATTATGATCTTCTCGTGTTACCTGTTCTTTTTTCTGTATATTTATTCGATCATTCCTCTTACAACGAAAAACGTTGATATTTTGTTCTTTAATACAACGAATACTTTTATTTGCTAATAATAAATTCAGTATATTATTTTATTATAATTATAATTAATAATTATAATTATTCCATTTTCTACTTCGTTTATAAAAACATCAATTAACGAACAAAGATTTTGATTCGATGCAATAACATTCCTATTTAAAAAAAAAACAATTGTTTATTAAAATATTATATAAATTAAATGATAAAAATTTAATTATTTAGTTAAATAAAATCATATAAATATTAGATCATTCCTAATAAGTTTCTTAATTATTTTTCAGTATAAAATATTTTGTATTTGTGTGTTATATTTTATATTATTTTACTTAACAATATACGATTTTATTCTTACTATTACCTTGTTCATAACACTGTGGTATTTAATATTAACAAAGTAACATAAAATATAAAATAATTACTATAAAAAGTTAATTATGAAAACAAAAGAAACTTATAGGACAAATATAATCAATAAAAATTTTCTTCAATGCAATAGGAAATGCAATTTAAAAAAAAATTCTTAAATAAAATATTTGTCTAGAAATAAATAAGATAAAAAAATTTTAATTATTTTATGAAATAGAACAATATATAATATAAATATTCAAATGATAGTTAATCGTGCTTATAACCAGAATAGGTTTATTGATATAAATATGTCTGTATTATTATAGCGAAGAATAGAAAGAAAAAGAAAGATAAAGGATGTAGAAGGGGGAGGAAGGGGTAGGGTGGTAGGAAAAGGAAAAGGGCAGTATCTCATAGAAACTAAGCGGGCAGGACCTTCTTATGGTCGGCAAATATAATAAACTTGGGGTCCATATATCCGCGCTTATGGTGGCAGCTGGCAAGAAGACCCTAAGGAAAAAGCACACTGGCACGTAGAGTCGTCCGTTCACTTGGCGGCCTCGTTCTTTTTCTATGGTATGGGGTTAAGAAAAGCACCGAGGGAAGATAGAACCCGAGGATCGTCATATTTTCTGATTGTTCGCCAATAAACCCCATTACTATTTATCAGGCTAATGCGTCCTTATAACTACCATTAACAACAATCTATATACGTTTTTCGAAGCATTAGCGATACGGGTTACAACACACACACATACACACATAGACACACATTTAGAACTAATTTATTATTTCCTATAACCATTTATTCTAATTGGATTTATATATACGCTACTTCGAGTATAGTTTTTCGAATTTCCAAAAGACTTTTCTTATCAAGTTTCTATCAAGATTATCAATTCATATTTTTAGTTAGTGTTTTATCCATAAATTCATTTTATTAAAGTACGAAAAAATTTATTTATTTTTCTAACTAAAAGTAATCAGTGTTATCCGATCATTTAATTCATAATCGTTCGTGTTATTAACATTTGTTTCTTCAACTAAAAAAAAGATTTTAATTTGTATTTAAATTCGATATTAAATCATTGTAAAGATTGAGTATCGAGTTGAATAAATAAGAAAAGTATGATGGGGTTTTATATTTGGTTGATGTTTTTTTTATTTTAAATTAAAAATTGTGTGTGTGTGTGTGTGTGTGTATGTGTCGATGATAAGTAAAAAGTTTGAATTGTTAAGTTTAAAGAATAAGAGTGAGAAAGAGAGAGAGAGAGAAAATATATCGATGATATACTTCTTTGAAAGTGTATAAGAACACAAGTCTCTCGAAACGATAGCTCTTCTTAATGGGAAGACATAAAAACGGGAGTAAGTAATCTTTGATATATGAAAGGTCATAAAGCGAGTTAGAATTATCGCGAAATTTGTTTCGATTCGCGTTGAGATTACTGGGATAATGAAGAATGTAAGACGCAGTTTCTGCTCCTCGTTCTTTCTTACTTCGACAATTAATAGCCCCATAAATCCTATGAAACGAAGATATCAAGATTCTACGGGGGATTTTTTTTCTTTCCGTTTACCTCTCACTATATCTATCTCTTTCTTATTTTCTTCTTCTTCTTCTTTTTCTTCTTTATTCTCTCTTAAATTTATGCTTTTAAAACTCTTAAAAACAGGCTTACGGCAGCTGGGAAAAGATAGCTTTTTGAAAGGAAAAGAAAAAGGAGGTGGTCCTTGCAAAGGAAACCATTCGTAGACCCTTGAGAAACACATGTTTATTGCACCAAATGTACACACTACTCTATTCTATATCTTAAGTTCATTCTTAATCAATTATCTCTGCATGTGTTGTACGTGAAAGATCTTTAAAATTTATGTGAGTGTTTATATCAGAAATTTTAAAAACTAAATGTATTTTATATTTGTATTTAATTTTATTTTTCCAATGACATAATTCACTTTTTAATTGGTAGAGTAATAGAGTAATAGTTAGAGTAATAGTTAGAGGAATATTAAATGAAAAATGCAATAATGCATTGATAATAAAGATTACGTATAAAAGATAATAATCATAAATAGTTGTTCAAGTAATAATAACAAATATGTTATTCGTTGCAAAGATTGAATCATCATAAAAAATACATGATTAGAAATATTTTAAGAAACACATTTTAATTCAATCTGTAACCAATACAATCATAATTTAAATACAAGCTTAAAAATATTCCTTCAATGCTACAGTAATGGTAGCAAAATCTAAACAAACTATATCACTGATATAATATAAAAGAAACATAAAACAAATATATCAATACTTTAAATAACAAAAGTTATAAACGATGATTTTCACACAAGTTTCAAATACAATTCCCCAAAAAACCAAAAACCGATTAACGTTAGTTTTATCCAAATAAACAGAACAAGAACGAAACAATATACGAAACAAACGTACTGGATATGAGCTAAAAGGCAAAAAGAAAAAAGAAAAGAAGAAGAAGAAGAAGGTAGGAAAAAAAGAGATACGAGGTTGAAGAAAAGGTAGGACTCTCGTCGTCGCATCAGTTGGCGAAGAGAGAGAGAGAGAGAGAGAGAAAGAGAGAGTCGGGAGCCAAGATTCGGCACCGAGCTGCGGCGTAATATAAACGTCGTAAAATAGGAACCAGGTGAATCGTATAATTCGGGTAGGGACCGACTCCAAGTGTAATTCTCGCTCGTGCCGACGTGTCTCGTTCTCTCTCTCTCTCTCTCTTTCTCTCTTTCTCTTTCTCTTTCCCTTTTGCTCCAATACGAGTTACCACGAGCCACCACGTACGACGACCGCACACGGCACACGTGCTGCTCATATAGCCTCCAGCATAAAGAGGGAGAGACCCAAAACCGACGACCCTGTGCAATATACGAACAGAACGCGTTATCATCCGATTCTTTATCCTTCTCTCTCTCTCTTTCTCTCTCACTCCTTCTCTCCCCCCTACACACCCCTCTCACTCTTTTTTCTCTTTATCGTTAGTTTTTTCTTTGAGATATGTTAGACAAGAAATAAGGATAAAAACTATCATGCCTGTCCGTTAATTTCATTAAACCACAATTCAAATACATTCGAGTATAAATCAATAAAATTTATTTATTGTTATTATTATTATTATTATTATTATTATTATTTGATTTTAAGTTGTTTAAATGATCATACGTTTTACCTTTTTCTTTACGAGTGCCGTATATATATTCGGCATCCATCTGATGACTTGTGTATACGTTCGCCGGATATATCAGACATCTAATAATTCTGTATAAAACCTTATATAATTATGAAAATTTTGTATAAATTTATTTTAACGTTAAAATCTATAAACATCACTTATTAGAAAGAAACGTATTTTTTTATTAAGCACAAGTCTGTTTTGTTCAACGTTTAGTTTTTTATTATGTTCAGAGATGCACCTCGTACGGCAAAAGTGTCTTGGAAGACAGACGACTCGTACCGAAAGGGCTAATCACTAAAATCATTAGAAATTAAATGGTATTTGTTTGACCCACTCAATGGGTGTTTTAGAATTTTAGTACATTGACTCTAATTTATTAAGTAACCTAATATAAATAGAATTGTACAATTTAATATTAATTTTATTGCAATAGGATTTCTTCACCCATACAAGACACGAATATCCTATTAGATTTGTCGATAAAGTGCAAACTTTGTTCACATTTGAAATCAATCGATTCCAATTAGACATCTCGAAACAAATACCAAAGACATTTATGTATTTGAAAAAGAGGAGGGGTTAGGAAGGAAGGTAGGAAGAAAGAAAAAAATTGCTGACTGTTGTAAAGAGTCGTTTCGTTATCGCAGCATATTTGGTTTTCTCTCTTTCTCTCTTTCTCTCTCTCTTTCTGGGTGTTTCAGCCCTTCGTGTGTCCCGTTCCGTTAATGTCGCAGGTATCCTTCGGTAAACAACGGAGCAGCAGGTTGTTCAGATTTTATTTGTCGAGTCCCAGAGTATCGTTTGGGTTGTATCCACCTCCTACCACCATTACTTCTCCCTTTTCCTTTTCGCTTATCGTCACCGAACGGTTTACCTCGACGCATTGAGTGGTCCTGTATTCTACTCTTTCCTATCTCAGTGTCTCTCTCTTTCGTTTGTTTGTCAGAAATCCGTAACCTGGCAAATATTAAAGTTCTCCCTTGGACCCTCCTCGTGCAAACCCCACTTCCCCCACTTACCACCCCACCCCTATCAGCTTTTTTAGACTTCTCCTGAGCCGAGCACCGATAACGGGGGGTCCCCTGTTTCGTCGGTGCTTGACTGCGATACCATCTTTATTTCTCGCGACCATAAAATTTTACAGTTCGTGCACGGGCTTGGATTTTTTATCGTTCCGGCAGCTCGTCCCTTCTCTTTTTTTTCTTTTCTTTTCTTTATCTCGTCATCGGGTTTCAATGTTCTGGAAAATATCGATCTCATTGTTCTCAATAATACCACATCTACGGAACGTAATTTCAATAAATTCGTACTATCTGAAGTTTCATTTAATTTCAACATTAGTTCATAGATGAAATACTATTTCTGTTTCATATTGCAACATTTGTAATCCTGCTTGTAATATTAAATTCATAATCCTGCATTATTCTGAATAAAATTAGAAACAAAGAAAAATGTTCTTCTTACGAACATCGAACATCAAATCGCTATTTAATAATCAAATTGATAAAACGTTGAAGATCAGTTTTTGGGATAAACACAGTTAAAGGATTTTAACTGGAACATTTGTAGAGGATAGTTCATTTATGAAGATAGACTGGCCGTTCGCGTTCTTTGAAAATGATTAGCTGCATCATAGAGGACAATAGGTGACAAGTAGAACAAGAGAAAGCGAATGAGTGAATGAGTGAGTGAACGAATGAGTGAGAGAGAGAGAGAGAGAGAAATAGAAGGAGTAGGAGTGTGGAGGGCAAACAAGTTAGCTGTCTCCCGATTTTGCGGAGTGGCAAGCTCGTAATTGTTACGGCATAACCTCCAGATAATCGCGTCTAAAGTTTCCTAGGACGTTTCGTAGAGTTAGTTGGCGGTTTCTACCGGAGCCGGGCGTTTAGCCCGTATTGTCGCGCATACACCAAGCGTGGATGTACACGTTCATTCGAACAGGAGTAGGAGGAATAGAGTAGGAGAGAACCAACCAGTGATGCTAAAGGAGGAGGATGAAGACCGTGGTGGTGGTGGTGGTGGTGGTAGTGAAGATGAAGGAAGGTGGAGGAGGAAGGAGTAGACCTCTTTGCGTGGCCACGGTAGCTCCGTTGGCACGTTCGTTCAAACGTAACGTACGTGTTCTCTTCTCTGTAGCTGTCTAGAAGCAACCTTGCGACACTGTTCTCCTCTTTACCCTTCCACAGTTCGGTCCTACGTCGCTGGAGTGTCCGTAATCCGTTCATGACCGAACTCTCGCTCGTGACTCTCTCTCTCTCTCTCTCTCTCTCTTTATATCTCTGTCATCGTCGTACTTATGAACAAACCCTAAACACAAATACACACTTACACACGTTCACAGAATACGAACAAGACGGCTAGCATTTCGCGAACGTTCCCACCTAATTCTCCAGACATTGTTTATCCATCTCCATTTTACTAATGACAAAGCTTTATTAACCGTATATTAACTGAACAACAGTACCAACCAACCAAACCAAACCAAACCAAACCAAACCAAACCAAACCATACCAAACAAACCAACCTACTCTACCTAATACTCATTTGCCTCGGGATGTCTTGGTCATACCGTATTCGAAATTACCTCGATCGAATTTAGGACACGTTGGAAAAGGGTTTTAGTTAACTCCAGGTTTAAAGTTAATGAAAAGTTAACGCGATTCTCTAAAGCTTTTTGGTAACGTTTCTAAACCCCACTTCTGCGATATTTCGTCTTTATCAATATTCAAAATAAAAAAAAAACAATAATTTAGATCGAATGAGATAGAATGAGAAAGGTGGAAAATATTATCATGGAATGAGGGTTTTGTAGAAAGCCGCGGTTACCGCACGAATTAACGTTTGTTTCCAAAAGCCCTAACGTGTTCACGACAATTCTTGAGTGCTGTCTGCTGCAGAACCAGAAAGAGAAAGAGAGTCATCCGAAGAGAAAGAACAAAGAGAGAGAGAGAGAGGAAGAGATAGCATCACCACTCCTCCAATAACACCACCCCATGCAGCCGGTGTTCCTCTCTACCTCTCCTTTCTCCTCTGCAACTCTGTCGTCCCGCCTCCTCTTCCTCCTCCTTCTCAACCACCACCAGAGTCAACCCCTTTCTCTGACCCCAGGGATGCGGAGCAACCACGTTAAACGTTGGTAATGTTAACGTAAATAGATTATAACACTCTGTTAAACAGCCGAGCAAGCAGGCAAGCAAGCAAGCAAGCAAGCAAGCAAGCAAGCAAGCAGGCAGGCAGGCAGGCAACCCAGAGAGAACCTCGACTCGACTCGACTCGTGCGAATTACTCACGGATCGTGTGACATGTTCCCCGTGTCCTGCCATCCACCGCTTTTGGCAATCATCCTACGTTGACAACCCCCATCTCCCTTTTTCAAACTTATTTTCTATCCCAACAAATGTGCCATATTTCTGTTGAGAATGTTATATAGTTTTGGTTATCTGTTGTTTCGATATCGTCAATTGATTGTGAATTAGTTCTTTCGTATCTTACAATTAGTATCGTTAAATAATGTTCTTGGCATTAGAACTTTTTAACTTTTTTTGGGTATTCGAGTAAAATGATTAAGGTCTTGAAAATGAATTCAGCCTACTTTTACTATAAGAATGATACGACACTGAAGGTTGGTTGAGTGGCTTTGAAAGGAATATTACTCCTATTTCTCACACCTTTACCCCAAAATAGAGAGAGGGAGAGAGCACCATGAAGAAACTACCCCAAGGTACTAGTTTATAGTCCCTTAAAAGCTGACACATTTACTATGACAAGTACACGAATACGTAGAAACGTAGTGAGCTATCGAGTTAGTAGAAATCTTCCTGGTTTCGTCCTCACGCACTAGAATTTTCATCTTTGTTCTATACACCATGGTATATCTCTTATCGTACGTGTCGCACACCTTTAACGCACCGCTGCTAATGCATTTTTACGGGAATGGTTAAAGGTGTAGGTAGTATGGGGTGTAGATCTATCGTAGGTGTCAAAGGTAAGGCTGGGTTAAAATCATTTATAAGCTATAAATGGGGATTATTGAGGGACGGCATTCCCCTTACGTCCCAATAAAACCACACTTAGTTTCACCTTAGACACGGCCAGTCACTCTGTCACCTATCTCGCACTTACCTTCTTTTATATCTTATTTACAACTCTTTTATTCGCCGATTCCATCTCAATCAGGCAACCCATACCAACTTTTACCCTCCCCCAAAACCTCATAACCTCCACCCCCCTCCTCCATCTCTTGCGAAAGTACTGTCGTTCCAGAGAAATAAGATCCACCGAATTAAGGTTCACACTATTTCAACGTTCCTTTTTTTTTTCTCTTAGCTTTTATTAGGATTGCAGATATTGTCTTAAGAAGAAGAAAAATATTCTGTAAATCATCTCGTTTTGTTAATTGTTGATAGATTGGATAGCAGAGAACCCAAATAGTTCTTAACAATTGTTGTAATATTTTATTGTTACCATAATCGGGGTAAAGTTTCTAAGCAAGCCCCAACTTCTTCTTATTGAGGACTTGGAATACAAGGATAGTAGTAGATCTGTTGGATATGTATATTTCGAAAGTTGGTGGTGTGGCACACGCGTATGCCATTCGCAGTGAAGAACAGTTAGACCCCCGAAGCGATATCGCTAGCGCAATATTCAAATCCACGGCAGGATGGAGTAATGTCTGCTTCCCGTATAGATTGCTCAGCCTCCGGGCATATGCCGGGTACCGCGAATCACAATAATTCCGATATTGCCTTCTGTTCTCGCTGATCATTCCACTAAGTACGACCCCCGCGATTGCTATGAAACCTCGATCAGGAGGAGATCTTTCCAACCGTATTTCGTTCCGTTAAAGCATCCACCCTATCCTTCTATCACCATCATCATCATCATCGTCGTCGTCGTCATCGTCATTATTATCATTATTCCTCATTCTTCAAGTTGACTGTTCAATCAAACCTTCAATAACATCTTCATCACGATACAATGATTCATTTTATTTGTTCCTTTTGTTGTTACAGTAAAGAATTTCTTAAATATTAGATCAGTGTCTCGATATTTCAAAGAAGGTTTTCCTTTTTTTCTTTTTTTTTATATGGATCATAGGAAGTGGTAGAAAAAGAGCAACCTGGAGTGAAACCGAGTTTTTAATTTGGCGCGTGTCACGTGACAGGTTGGACGGTAGTGGCTGGGAGAGTGGTTATACGGGGGTTTGGGATTTGGGGGTGGGATCGGGGATAGGAAAAGAGTTCTGGGTGGGTTGGAAAGAGAAGAGGGTGGAGGGGGAGTTACAGGCATGCAGATGAATCTCTCTCTCGCATTGTCTGTGTCTGAATGGATATACCCACACCCACCTCTCTATTCCTTCGCGGTTTTTGAGCGTTATTTTCGGTGACAAATATTATTGTGTCGAACAATGTGATCGCGCTCAATGCCTGTTCTATCTCATCCTCCGTTACCATCACCACCACCACCACCACCACCTCCATCTCCACCCCCAAACTCGTCCTCTTCCTCTTCCTTGTCCTCGTCCTCCTACCAATCTTTATCTCTCTTTCTCTCTCTTTCTTTCTTTATTCCACCCAGTTGTTCTCACCCCTCATTCGTTCCAGCATTCTTTCTCTGTTTGACTACAACCGACTGGTACAGTCAAGCCACCCTTGGCTGACGTCCTTGGCTCGCTCGGCCAGTAATCTTCGACATTGTCTCCCGGAAACGTGCCCGCGGCCATATTGGAATTGCTAATGCTTCCACGACTCAGACTACGGATCCGATGAAAACGAAGAGGAAATCCGACCAACGATGCTATCCGACTCCGATTGTCTATGACGTAGATCGTTGAATGTATTATTATTATTTCTACGTTTTTAGTGAGGTGGTTGGTTGGTTGGTTGGTCTGTCCAACGTCGAAAAGATTTCTTTCAATAGAAAACTCTCGTTGTTGAGGATTTTTTTTTTAGTTTTGGTTTTAAAAAAATATGTCAGAAGATAAAACCTCCCTAAGTTGATTGTTTATAATTAATTCGTTGTAATTTCTTTAGCTCGATAATATTCTCATTCATTATAAATTTCAATATAAAAATTCAACGCGTTGAAATGTCAAGCTGAAACAAATAGCGAATGATAAAAGATTACAACGATCTGGGGTTTTTTTTAAAAACTCTTCTAATCCTAAGGGTTTTCGATTCTCACTATAACCAGAAGGAAAATATTCCCGTGGGCTTAGGAAGGTTTCCATAAACTCTGATAGTTATCGAGATTGCAGAAGGTACGGTTTATCAGGAAAGAGAAAGAATGGCAGAATCCATCCATCCGGATCTTTAGCCTGGGGCATGGCAAACGACGACTACGACAACTACGACTACTACTACTACTACTACTACTACTACTACTACTACTACTACTACTACTACTACAATTACTACACTGTGGTGAGGAGGAAAATTGTGATGGTTGAACGATTGTCATTGTCGTCATTCGTAGGAAGCATTAAAACTCCGACCATTGACTATTATTCCCGAACCGTCCGACCGACGTTCCCGATAGACATTTTTCTTTTGAACAGTATTCCTTTCCACTAATTTCTTCTTCTTCTTCTTCTTTTTCTTCTCAATCCTTCAGAAAAAAAGGGGTTGATTGACAGTCCTGAAATACTCGAAGAGATATTCAACCCAACGATCGATAATAAATTTTCTTCTTCTTTTTTTGTTATCCAGAACAAGAAGAAGATATCGAACGTGGTAGTGGTTTGAGACTATTCTGAATGTAGGCTATGAAAAGAAGTGGGGTGTTGAAAGGGTTGAACAGGGCAATGGGTGGTAGGAGTGCGGAGAGTGGAGGGGGGTAAAGGTGGTATGAGAATAGGGGATGCATCGTGGCTCGATTCGGCAGTCTTGTCCTCCTCAGGGCACGTCGAGGATCGAGAAGAGAGACAGGGGCGCGTCTCATTCGCAGACTGCCGATATCGGTCCCTTTCCACCCTCAACCCTTCCAAAATATCTCATTCCCAAACGCCTCGAGCTCTCGATGGATTACAAACCTATCTATTACTTCCCTGTCCCATCCACGTCTATTCCTTCTCCCTGATCCACCCCCTGAACACCCTTCTCTCTCTCTCTCTCTCTCTCTCTCTTTCTGTCTAACTTGACATTCGACAAGAGAGACGAAAACCAAACACGGGAGACCCGTTTGCCTGGGGTAAGGATTCTTCAAGAAAGATTCTTTCACGTCGAAGATAACCTCTCCCCCATCCTCCCACTCTTCGATTGAAAATCAACTTGACACATTTGACATCTCCGGTCTACCTTTTCAACCTAAAAAAGAAATCACAAACTGTTTTATATTATCTGTTCCTGTTTTAATTCTAACGAACAGTTCAGTTATTCAAATGCACATTTGTTGAGAATCTGACACATGAAGGTTATACGCCTGCGTTAAGTATCAAAAGTAACATCTCGCGTTAGCGTAAAGAAGGAAGGAAGGAAAGAAGGAAAAGGTTGATTAAAAAGCGAACGATGCTGGTGGTAGGTTTTCGTGGTAGCACCCTTTCACAGTTAGTTCCATCATATCCCACCATGGATAGGCAGAGAAATCGTTGAGTCGTCGTTGCGAGAAAGACGAGAGAAGGATGGATCCACTCTTTAATTTGGAATATCGTTGCTGGTTTGTAAGAAAGAGAGGAGTATGGTGGTTGATAAGGGGTGTTGGAGGGGTTCGGGGGAACGGGAAAAAGGGAAGGAGGAAAGTAAACGTTAGAGGTAGTAAGAGAGAAATAAAAGTTCGGGTGTGAGTTGGGGTGAGTTGTAGGTGGGGTTAAGGGGTGTTCGAATGAAGGACGGTGAGATTTTGCCGTGAAGAATCTGCCACGTAGAATCTCGACGTAGGTTCCGGGATTGGTATATATATATATATATATATAAAGACTTAGGCAAGGAAGCAGTCGACAGTAGCATCAGCACCGGCACCTCTTAGTCTAATTGAAAAGTCGGCAGAAATTGAAAATTGCGATCGCTCATTGCGAGCTGCTTTAGGCTCGTGCAACGGAGACTCGTTCAAGAGTTGTGAGAGAAAAAGAGAGAGTGCGAGTGAGTGGGTGCATAGAAGAAGTAATAGGGATGGTGGTAACGGGAAGGTGATGCTGCTGTTATTCCTGCTTCTGGTGCTACTACTGGTACTCCTGTTACAGCTGTTATTGCAGACGTGCACGTTCGAGAATGCACGCTAGAATGAAGATTCAGGGTTTTTGTCTTTTCTTTTCTCTTTTAGCGCGTAAAAGAGGGACGGATGGCCGATGCGGTGCCGGTCTTGTCACCAGGTTTTCTAAAAAAAAAAAAGAGGGATGAAGAGATTGGGGGCGGATGGAGGAGGAGGAGAAGTTAGGTGGAGTTGGCTTGGTGGGGGGTAAGAAGAGAGTTGTAATAGTGCGAATCCAGTCTCATCTCGTATGGGCATTCTTTTTAAAGACTCCTCAATTGTACCGGTTCTATATACCCCTACAGAGGGTTGATTTCTTCGTGCTTACACCCCATCCCTAAAAACATATCCCATATTTCAAACCAACTGTGCTATCCATGCATGCACATCTATCCCCCACTCACACAACATTTTAATACAGCCTAACAACAACTTCGTTTTGCTAAATTCCTACTACTGCATCCCAGTTGAAAAGACACGACTATGCAACGCATACATTTTCTCTCTCTCTCTCTCACAAACACACACACAAGCACAAATCCTCACCCCCGTTTCACCCTTCGTCTCTTTTCTATCCTCCTCTTCCTCCGGTACCACCCCTCCCAGTCATATTCCTGCTTTTGCCACACTCGAAGGCACTTCTTGTGCTTATTTCACACGACGTTCGCTAGAAAACGACGTACAGAGCGGTGCATCGAGAAGGAAACGCGAGATACGGTTGGAGGATGAGGGTAGAAGGGATAAGGGATGAACGGGAGGGAGTAGAGGGTTGAAATGAACGAATTGTAAACTAGAACGTCGGCCGCCACGGACCGCCGCCCGTCGCATGAACTATAATATGTGTATATGTATTTATATATGTATGTATTTGCGTGCTTTAAGAACACGGCGCGAGCTTTGATAATAGTCCCGCCGCCTCAGACGCAAACATCACTGCAATTTTCACTCCGTCACCACCCTAACAACCCCCCCCACTATCTTGTTTTCTCACTCATATCCACCGTCATCGTCCGTAGGAGGAGAGATATCGTTTGTAAAAGACTACTTACAATATTGCCTCTACGTTAACACACGGTTTTTCTTATTGTTATTCTTCTTCTTCATCTTCTCGTCACCCATTCCTCTCCCCAATCCCCACCTACTCTACCTTAGCTGGCATCGTGTAAGAGTTTTTTGAATTAACCGGTTTCACGACGACGCGACGGGTGGGAGAATTGAGAATAGGTGGATATTTCTTTTCATATCTATCTCTCTCTCTCTCTTTTTTAGTTGTTTTTTGTTTTGTTTTGTTTGAACGTAAGCTAAATCCTTAGGAAAATGAAAGATTCTTTTAAAAAAAGGGATTGCGCAACGCGATAGTCGCATTCGTGCGTTTGAATTATTTCTCCTCCATTGTCTATCTCTTTTTCTAAGTGTGTATGTGTGTATGTGAGAGAGAGAGAGAAAGAGAGAGTAGGATGAATTAACCGAGAGGAAGATTCGAAAAGCACGCTCTCGAAGGTACTCGTGCGTTCAAGTTAACGAACAAGTGCATTTTGTGTGCCGAATATGTATCTCTTTTCAACGACGTTTACAGAAACGCTACCTTCGGAATATATGTTTGTATAAATGTGTATCCTATATGTATGTGTCTGTGTATATATTTTATATATATGTGTGTGTACATATAGGTAGAGATGTGTTCCACTTTCTCCATCTACCGAGTCCCCCTATTGTTTACGGGCGAAGATAAACGCTAAAACGCGCGGACGAGAAACGAGAGTTAGAAAGAGAGAGAAGGAGAGAATAAGAGAGAAAGAGAGAGAGAGAGAGAATAGGGAGAAAGACAACAACACATTTTTCGAAACGTCTCTTTCGTTGGACCGGACGAACGAGCTGCGCCTTTTTATCGTTTCGCAGTTATACTTTGCGAGAGATTTTCAACGAATGTTACTGCGCGAAATAAACAAGAGAACCTAGACTACTATTTTCCTTTTTTTTTTTTTTCTTTCTAAAATACATTCTTCTTCTCTCTTCTCTTTCTTCTTTTTTTTTTTTTATTCGTTTTTGGTTTTTGTTACGTATGTGACCAACATAGAAACGTACAATTGTATTGAGTTGTTTAACAAATAATTTCGGCTTTCCCCTGGTTCAGTGATTTAGTTAGTTACGTTTTTACTGATATTCTATCTGATAATAGTAATCTGAAAATTGTTTTACTTTTTAGAAAAATGGATACTTTACATGTGGTTTAAAAATTCATTCCAGGTTTGATTCGATAAGTTTCGGTTATTTATTTTTTTTTTAATTATTATTTCGTGGGGAAGAGTGCAATTCAAAGGGAGAAGAAAATTGTATGCAGTTTACGAAGAAAATTAAAGATCAGTGATAAAGTTGCATTTAAAAATCACACTTTCTGGTGTAATTTAGATTCCAAACGATGTCTCGAAGGTTTCTTAATTAATTCATCGACGATTATTTGAAACATCGTGGATTTTTCGTTCTCAAAATTTGAATATCACTGACTTGAAATAATTTAGGTGATTTTTTCTTTTCTTTTTATTTGGATAAAGAATTCAAACGACAACAAGGTTATATGTCTTACGGTAAAATTAGGAGGAACTAACCAGTAGGAGGTAGGACGATCTTTCGTCGTTGCACCTGCAATAAAGTTTTATCAAGGATGCAAGGAAAACTAGACAATGACTCCATTGCAGGTCCCAGTAAGAAACTACCTAAAACCATAACTCTCTTTTAGCGAATCTTCTACTTTATCGTATACGTCAACACTCTTTTTAAATTTATCACACGAAATAATACATACGCCAAAGATTTTTCTCCACAAAAAAGATTACACTCTGCTGATGTGTAATTAAAAAAAAAAAGATAGAAAAATTTAAATAACTAATTAAATTGTATCTCAAACCCATGAATAATCATTTCAATATATTCCTGATATCTAAAATTTAGCTTAGGTCTAGGTTATAATATTTTACTAAAAAATCTTTTCAAGAAAAATCAGATAATTTAAACATAATTTAATTGAATATAANCTAACAAACCCTCTCTACCAACCACCCTCCTCCACCCATCTTTTTTCTCTCTCAAACCTCTTCTCCCTCCCCTTCTTGTTATTATTGCGTTGAAGGTAATGAGTAATAATGTTCGAATTAAAATTATATCGCGCGAAGTTGATTTATTAACGAACCCTCGTATATAACCTAACGATCAGTATAGAATGTTCATAAATACGTTGAGAATTTTTTAAGTTTTTAATTATTTATTTTTTTTCAAATTTTAAGAATACGTATAATTGTTCGGTTGTATTGTTGGAAGTATTTAGAAGAAATAAAAATCAGGAATAAGACAGAACACTAACCGATAATACTAACCAGCAATAATGATACTAATCACTTAAAAACAGACCAAACATTCTATCATATCAAAAACATTTTTGGATACATTATCGAATAAATTTGAAAGTACAAAAAAATCAGACAGAAGATAAAATTTTCTGCTTGCCATTGCTGATGCTGTTGCCGGTGTTGCTGCTGTTGATGCTGCTGTTGATGCTGCTGCTGCTAATGATGATGATAATAGTTTAGAGGGTGAGAAAACCTAAAGGAATTCAACATTAATAACGAACTGCTATTCACTGGGGAAATGAGTTCATGGCATGGATCCACATCTCAACGGTTCATCGCAAGAACGATGGTGTTGTAACGTTCGGTCGCTCGGAAGCTGCCGGACTGGAATGAGAATCTTAGTTCGAAGTAAGGAGAAATGGGTTCGGTGTGGGAGAGGACTAGGGAGAAGGCTGGGGTGCGGAGGAGGAGGAGGAGGAGGTTGGTGTAAGGGGGATGGTTGAACGTCGAAATAAACGAGGGAACGCCACTTTAAACGTGCAATTGCATTGCCAGGAATCAGACTCATTCCACTCTCGTTCTCTCATCTCTCTCTCTCTCTTTCTCTCTTTAACTCATTGACTGTAACTCTGGTGACTCTTCTAACGTTAAAGGACGAAGAAAGGGCGGATCGCAGAGTCAGCCTGAGTCCTCTTTGCCCGCGCGACCCTTCGAGATTGCTGAGCTATTCTCGCGAGTGAATGTTTCATTAAGGCCACCCGGTATTGCTCTTAGATAACTCTACGAGAAGGTAAATGAAATTTCCGCCATCTCCGATATCGCTACTATCACTACCACTACCACTATTACCTACCACTACCATCAACCGACACAGTATCACGCTCCCACCCCCTCTACCATCGGTTGGAGTTTAATCAAACGTCCATAGGGTTCGTTCGATGGAACGCAAAAGTCTCTCTTCTCCTTTTCACCTTTTGTCAAGGTCATTCTATGCGTCAAAGAAAACACGATTACGTAGTTAAAAGTGAATAAAAAAGGGAAGAATTAAAATAAAGAAAAAAAAAGGAAAAAGGGCGGCAAGATCGAGCAGCGAAAATCGTGATAAGGAAGAAACGTATGTTAGCATGTGTGTGTATGTGTGTAAGTGAGAAGAGAGAGAGAGAGAGAGAGAAATGAGAAGAACAGCCTGCAGCAGCCAGCCGTCCGCCTACCACTCGTAACGATCTCGCATCAGCCGTCACCCGTTAAATTTACCCGGAGAGGAAAGGGGAGACCCTATGGAAAGAAGATCTGCGCTCGAAGCAAAACCCGTAGATGTAGAGAAGGTAAAGGAGGAGGAGGAGGAGGTGGGGGAGAAGGAAAAGGTGGAGAGAAGAAGAGTACAGGTTGGGTAGTAGATAGATATAGGTTTATACTCTTTCCAAGAGCACCGAAGAGTATGAGGAGGAGGAGGAGGAGGAAGAAGAGAAGGAGGAGGAGGATCATCAGGAGGTGGGTGGATATAGTGGGTGGGGTAGGGAGAAGGTGGTGCAAGGGTAAACGAGGGGTCTTCTATGTGGCCTAGATCGAGACGAACTTGAATGCTCGAATGTCAGAGAAATGGCGAATCCTCATTTGCCGTTTCCGCGAGCACGTGCAGCATATACGCCACGGAAACTGAGAAGAGTATGAGAAAGAGAGAATGAGAGAAAGAGAATTGAGAGAGAAGGAGAGAGAGAGAATTGAGAGAGTTAGTGGAAAGGTTCGTTGGTTGGTTGGTTTGGTTGGTTGCTGTTGGAGGTACCTACCCTCGTTCAGAAGGGTTGAGCTAGAACCTCTAGCAGCAGGGTGTGCGCGAGCGAACTCACGTGCACAGGGTGCGTGTGTCTGCCTGCCTGCCTGGTTGCTTGCCTGCCTGCCTGCCTGCTTGGTGCTCGGCTGCTGTCTGCCGTGCTCATTCCCGCGATCTTCAATTAATGAAACTCGGCTGCAGTCGCGTCGCATGTCAAATAAATATGTCTCCTACCCCCTACGGCTCCTTCACCCTTTCCTATACTTTGTACCCTCTCTATCTCTCTCTTTCTTTCTCAAACATTTTCTTCTTCTTCTTCTTCTTCTTCTTCTTCTTCTTCTAACAACCCACCACCTTATCCGATCCTCCATCTCTTTCCAACTTTCATAACTTTCTAAGTTTACTCTTGAACGAGATCATATTTCCCTGTTACATGAAACTTTTTTTCTCGATCATATCCCCAACCCCTCTTACGACTTGCACATATCGAACTGAAGATTTAATTTGATTTATTTGAAAGCTACAATTAATGAACAGTGTCGTGCTTTGATTAAAACGTTCGGATTTTTGTTCCTCATAGAAATGATCCATTGTATAGTATAATGTAAGAATAATAATAGTTAGCGTAATAAAAGGGGTTGGTTTGGTCCAAAAGAGTGATAAAAAAAAGAGAGAGAGAGAGAGAGAGAGAGAGAGAGAGAGAAAGAAAGAAAGAAGTAGAAGAAGTAGAAGGAGAAGCGTAAAGTAGGTAGATCAAAACCGGCGCGTGCTAGTTCCTGATTAATATTTTTCAACTCTTCTGGGTAAAAGTGTATTCTATCTTCAGTAAAGTATTAAAAGGGAAAAGAAAGAGAAGATAGTGGCGAAGAGAAGAGAAGAGTTAGGGGTGGGGCTG
The DNA here is from genome assembly GCA_023678845.1 of Mischocyttarus mexicanus. NCBI lineage: Eukaryota > Metazoa > Arthropoda > Insecta > Hymenoptera > Vespidae > Mischocyttarus > Mischocyttarus mexicanus. The sequence continues at coordinate 475,349 of JACGTP010000035.1, read as the reverse complement.
GATTCGGAAGGGGGGAAGGAAGGAAGTAAGGGAAGGGGAGGGAAGGGAAGGGAAGTAAGAGACGAAGTAAAAAGGGAGATAAAGGGTAAGAGGATGGAAGACGGAACGTTGACGCGGTTCAGTACACGGGTCGTCGACACGGTCGTATAATGTCGCTGCTGGCTGACGGTGTATCTCGCTCGACCGGACGAAAGAAAGAAAGAAAGAAAGAAGGAAAGAGAGAAAACGGGAGAGCGTGCTGACGGGGGTAAAAGAGAAAAAGAGATAGAAATAAAGATTGAGAAAGATGAAGAGAGGGAGCTACCACGGAGAATCTCTTTATTCTTATTAGCCCAACAGTGATTTCTGCAAAATTAAAATTGCCTAAGGAGGTATCATTTGCCTCCCCCACTAACCACCCCAACTCCCACCCACCCCCAACCTCTACCTCTTCCTTCCTTTTTTCGTGTCTCTCGTGCACTCCACTTTGGTTCGGCGTCCTTCTCACGCCAGGCACTTCTTTTGCCTCCTACCAACCAACCAACCAACCAACCAGCCCAAGAGCTTCTTCTCTGATGTTGCTCCTACAGATAAGTGGTCGGCTCTTGGGTTGCCTGCCTGCGGCCACTATTGGCCGATGCGTTTTTCTATCCTTTTCCAACTATTTTTTCTTCTTTTTTTATCCCCTCATCCTCTGAACCCAGTTCCACCAACTCGTCCCTATTTTCACTCCCAGATCTCTCCTCGTCATTTATTCCCAACGCTTTTTCTATACTCAACCTCTACTACCAACTACTGGTTGGTATTTCGAAAACAACATTTTTTTTAACCCTCCTAATCATCGATAAAACCCCCTTTTTCATTCCTCCTAAAACACACTTCAAACCTTTTTAGTTTTTCGTTATAGTTTTCGTCACGTTTCCTCATTATTGATTAACTGATATTTTTATGCGCATTAAGGTTTCGGAAAATTGTATAATTATCCTTACAAAGTATCCTAATCTTTACATTATCCTTTGATAATTTCTTGTCTTAATATTAGAGCGTTTTAATCTTGCCTAACTTTAGAAGTGATCTTCAGTTTCCTTGGATATCATGCTAAGTGTCTTCGATTGCTTCGAGTATCATCATCAGCAAAATCAACAACAGCAGTAAAAGTATCAATTATTAAATTGAAGTAGGAAAACGTTTTCCTTGGCAGCTTCATCGTAGTCCGTCTTAAGGGGTTGGCTATGAAATTTCACTCGAAGACCTTTAAGAGGTTTAAGAGAAAGGAAAACCATGGAAAGGGAACGGGTAAGGTGTTACCCGAAGAGTTGGTGTACTTTGTCAAACGTTTCCTAAAGCAAACCACGGTATGTCTTCAATCTCAAAACCGGACAAGGTGGATATCGATTAACTGGAATTTCCTAATACCACTTAATCGAACCTTATCCTTCATAATAACTTGACTCCTCTATATCTCTGTCCTTTGTAAACCTTGACGCACAAGGCAGATTCTAAAGCACGCAGACCCTAACCTCAAAACCAATGAATACGAAACGCGTGTATATTCGGTATCCTAGAAACACGCTAATTAATCCAACAAATCTCTAGTATCCTGATGGAATCTTAGCTCGTATTAAATCATTCTTGTTAAGTTCACAAGTATAGCGTGTGTGACAAAAAAATAATCAACAATGTTAAGAAGTCTTTAACTTTCCTCAACTTGGGTTATCCAACTTGACCATTCAAGATTGATTGGTTCTGAAGTATTATTAATGAACTGAGTATCCTTAAAAAGGATTCTTAAAGATTAACATAAAACTCATGCGTAAGAATGATACAAGATCTGTTTTATATCAGGATATTATGATTACATTTTATAGTTTGACTGGCAATACACACTAAGACTCCAGTTGGGTATACTAGGATGCTTCTTTGCTTCTGTTTCCTCTTCTGGCGACGTTACCTCCTCCTGTGTGCCCATAACAGGGCTTGAAACCGTTCTCATTAACCCGCGAGCGAATACCTAGCTACGTCTATTCTCTTCTATCTGCATTCTGCACCCGGGAGCATTCGGTGGATGCCTACTTTGATTTGTCTTGGAATATTGCACTGTATTCTCTTCTTCCATGCCGCGGCGCGTATCCCAGCAACACTCATGCCTATCTCATCCAAACCACCCCCAACCCCCTCAACCCCTCCACCTCTTCCTTCCCACCAGGAGGCCCCCTCTGCCTCTTCATTCTCAAGCAACCCTCTTTTACCATCTTACTCTCTATCTTTCCTTTAGGCCCCTTTTACTCTGTCCTTTTCTAATCTTCCAAGTTCTACCCTAAATCGAGCCACTGTTTGGTTAACGAAGGGTGATTAGACGTGTGTCTTTTCAAGAGGGTTTCACTACCTACACGAATTGTGTATACGTGTTTAGGTTTATTTGTGAATGATTTTAATGGTGTATTCTTCCATGGATTTTCTTAACTGGTTATTCAATGTTTTGGATATTGATTAAAAGTTTTTATTGACATTTTGATTGGGTATTTGAGGTTCAGTGAGAAAACTCGATCGGTTAATAAATTAATCTTGTCGGTTTTACATATGATATATATATGGTATATATGTATTTAAAATACACAAAAAAAATCTATTTATCTATTAATCTTTTCATAGCAATAGATTCTCTTCTCTCGTACTCGTTACCGTTAAATTTATTGTAATTAATTTCCTTATCTAAATCTCGGATCTCTCAGCGGATGGACGTAACCGGTAAGCTGCAGTATACTTTCGTATGTATATAAACGTCGTTCAATTTCGTCTATCCATGTGTTACATATGTGTATCACATTGGCGTAACATTGAAGAATATTTATATTATTACATTTTCTTTTCTTTTTGTTTTTAATAATACTGAAAGTATATTAAATTTTTATACGAAATCTCAATGACTCATTTCTATTCAATTTTTTTTTAAGATTTACTTATCAGCTATGAACGTTCTTGTGAAGATATATTTTCATTAGGGGCAGATAAATTGTTAAAATATTTGAAAATACTACGTCATTGTATTCTTGTTGCTATTATCTACGTCAAAAAGTTACGCACGTTCGTCTTCTCCAATCGTCGTATATCAAGAATGGGAACAAACACATGTGCATACTCGTACGCGTGTGAGATAGTTACGCGTAATCTGTAATTAGCGATCCCGATTAAGGTTATTTACGAGTCATGTGCACACACACACACACACACTATGTTCTTACCCATTGTATTTTAATGTTACCTTAACCAAAGAAGAACTCTTTTCGCTTTGAAATAACGAAAGAAAGAAAAATGGATCGTAAAAAGGAACAGGACGACAAGAAAAAAAATTTCTATACGGTAAAGGAAGTTGGGTATCACGTTTTTAAGATAACATACTTCGTATATATTATTTACTACAATCTAATACCATCGTTTTTACAATCTAATCGATTCCTTAAGATAAATTAATGAACAATTGATAATAAATCATAAAAATTGGTTTTATTTGAATCCAATAATTGAAAATATTTATTCTTAAACTTAAATTTCTATTATTAATTATCTTCGTATATATTCTCATAAATACTTTATGGGAATAATATATAACTAATTAATGAAATTTATTTAAATATAAGTAGAAAAATATTTCTCTAATATCTTTTTTAACCTTTTGATATTATTTTCTATTAACGGAATACACGCGAGATGGATTATTAATTTTAATGTTTCGTTAAATAAATTGAATTTACATATTTTGTTCACATTACTCGTATACGTGTATGCGTGTAGGTATGTTCTCGCGTGTGTATGTGTGTGTATGTATGTGTGCGTGAAAATTGAGAATGAGAATTAATAGACTGGTAACACATGTAAATACATTACTGGTACACCTTTCTCGTTTAATCTTTTTCTGCTAACACAGAAATAAGGCGTAGGCGTATTCGTAATTTAAATGTCGTTGATCTGAGAATAAGATTGCACGTAGAATACTATGCAAGGAGAAACGAAACGTTATTCTTCGTTGCTTTAAGGCACCTTGCGCCGAACTCGGTTAAGTCCTAAGCGTTTTGTGTGTTACGGTGTTTTACACTTACGTGCATGTAAACGCAGGTGGTACCATCGATATTCGTGTATGTGACACCCCTTCTACTTCCCTCCCTCTCCTCTATACGAATAGGAAATTTATTTCGAAGTAAAGGAACGGTCTTAAGGAGGTACGTATCTTCCCTTATTTCCTTGAATTAATATACGTTCACATATAATTATTATAATAAATGATATATATGGTGTTAAGAATATTTAAGAATATTTTATCTCAATAAAAACAAAATCGTATTTCTATTAAAATAATATATAATATTTTATTATTTGTACGATTAGTATGATGTAATTAAAATAAAAATCAATTATTAGAAATAATAATTGATTACATCGAATGATAATAATTATTAATAATAATTATTGAATTAAATATACATTCGCATATAATTATTATAATAAATGATACATAAAGCGTTAAGAATATTTTATCTGAATAGAAACAAAAATTTTATTTTCATTAAAATAATACATAATATTTTATTATTTGTAAATAATAATTCATTAAATAATAATTCATTATATCGAATGATAATAATTATTAATATAATATAATTGCTGTTAACTATATATTATATTATATTAATACTTTCATACGTTCAATATGAATTTGTTGCATTAGAAAGTGAAAGTGTGCAATGATACTCTACAATGAACTGTTTATAATAATTGTACAAATAATATAAATTTAAAATATAGCGAGTTTTTAAAAGTAATGGTATTGAAATTAATAAGAATAGTAGAAACTTTATAAATAATATCTACAATGTGTAGATATAAATCATTTTTGCTAGAATTTAAATGATTTCTTTGAAGATATTGGATGGGGTTATTTAACGATTAGGTTTTATTTTATTTTTATCTTTTCAACAACAGAAAGTAACGTCTCTAACGTTTCCATAGGTTTTTCCTTTAACAAGCAGTTAGGGTAAAATGACTTGAAAGAATGGAAACGATATTCCTCGTTGCTAATCGTAATATCTTAACGTCGAAAATTGCGTTATAAATTAAAGGGAATGATTAACATCTATTAAAGCTCGTGAACACCGGCAGGAAACACGCTAGTATTCGAATACTATGAAACTTGGATAATATTATACGGCTTTTTCCCGTACTATACACACGAATGCGTTTGCTTTTCCGTTTCTGATAATGGTAATACATTGTACATGGTTACTGATTGATGCAAAGGAAAGGAAGGTTGAAAAGAAATATTCAGAGAACATTTTTATTCGTTCTCGTATTACACTTACCACATATAAACGTGTAAATAAGATTTGATTGGCTTATAAAGAAAATATGTTAGAAATATTTTTGTAAGTATTCGTATTTGAATTTAATCGTTGGTTATTTTATTTGTAAGAATATTTTTTATTTACAAATTTTTACAAAATAATATCGTATGGTTTATTAACACTTTGAAATATTTTATATTCAATTAATATTTTNATATTGATTAAAAGTTTTTATTGACATTTTGATTGGGTATTTGAGGTTCAGTGAGAAAACTCGATCGGTTAATAAATTAATCTTGTCGGTTTTACATATGATATATATATGGTATATATGTATTTAAAATACACAAAAAAAATCTATTTATCTATTAATCTTTTCATAGCAATAGATTCTCTTCTCTCGTACTCGTTACCGTTAAATTTATTGTAATTAATTTCCTTATCTAAATCTCGGATCTCTCAGCGGATGGACGTAACCGGTAAGCTGCAGTATACTTTCGTATGTATATAAACGTCGTTCAATTTCGTCTATCCATGTGTTACATATGTGTATCACATTGGCGTAACATTGAAGAATATTTATATTATTACATTTTCTTTTCTTTTTGTTTTTAATAATACTGAAAGTATATTAAATTTTTATACGAAATCTCAATGACTCATTTCTATTCAATTTTTTTTTAAGATTTACTTATCAGCTATGAACGTTCTTGTGAAGATATATTTTCATTAGGGGCAGATAAATTGTTAAAATATTTGAAAATACTACGTCATTGTATTCTTGTTGCTATTATCTACGTCAAAAAGTTACGCACGTTCGTCTTCTCCAATCGTCGTATATCAAGAATGGGAACAAACACATGTGCATACTCGTACGCGTGTGAGATAGTTACGCGTAATCTGTAATTAGCGATCCCGATTAAGGTTATTTACGAGTCATGTGCACACACACACACACACACACTATGTTCTTACCCATTGTATTTTAATGTTACCTTAACCAAAGAAGAACTCTTTTCGCTTTGAAATAACGAAAGAAAGAAAAATGGATCGTAAAAAGGAACAGGACGACAAGAAAAAAAATTTCTATACGGTAAAGGAAGTTGGGTATCACGTTTTTAAGATAACGTACTTCGTGTATATTATTTACTACAATCTAATACCATCGTTTTTATAATCTAATCGATTCCTTAAGATAAAATAATGAACAATTGATAATAAATCATAAAAATTGGTTTTACTTGAATCCAATAATTGAAAATATTTATTCTTAAACTTAAATTTCTATTATTAATTATCTTCGTATATATTCTCATAAATACTTTATGGGAATAATATATAACTAATTAACGAAATTTATTTAAATATAAGTAGAAAAATATTTCTCTAATATCTTTTTTAACCTTTTGATATTATTTTCTATTAACGGAATACACGCGAGATGGATTATTAATTTTAATGTTTCGTTAAATAAATTGAATTTACATATTTTGTTCACATTACTCGTATACGTGTATGCGTGTAGGTATGTTCTCGCGTGTGTATGTGTGTGTATGTATGTGTGCGTGAAAATTGAGAATGAGAATTAATAGACTGGTAACACATGTAAATACATTACTGGTACACCTTTCTCGTTTAATCTTTTTCTGCTAACACAGAAATAAGGCGTAGGCGTATTCGTAATTTAAATGTCGTTGATCTGAGAATAAGATTGCACGTAGAATACTATGCAAGGAGAAACGAAACGTTATTCTTCGTTGCTTTAAGGCACCTTGCGCCGAACTCGGTTAAGTCCTAAGCGTTTTGTGTGTTACGGTGTTTTACACTTACGTGCATGTAAACGCAGGTGGTACCATCGATATTCGTGTATGTGACACCCCTTCTACCTCCCTCTCTCCCCCCTATACGAATAGGAAATTTATTTCGAAGTAAAGGAACGGTTATAAGGAGGTACGTATCTTCCCTTATTCCCTTGAATTAATATACGTTCACATATAATTATTATAATAAATGATATATATGGTGTTAAGAATATTTAAGAATATTTTATCTCAATAAAAACAAAATCGTATTTCTATTAAAATAATATATAATATTTTATTATTTGTACTATTAGTACGATGTAATTAAAATAAAAATCAATTATTAGAAATAATAATTGGTTACATCGAATAATAATAATTATTAATAATAATTATTGAATTAAATATACATTCGCATATAATTATTATAATAAATGATACATAAAGCGTTAAGAATATTTTATCTGAATAGAAACAAAAATTTTATTTTCATTAAAATAATACATAATATTTTATTATTTGTAAATAATAATTCAATAAATAATAATTCATTATATCGGATGTTAATAATTATTAATATAATATAATTGCTGTTAACTATATATTATATTATACTAATACTTTCATACGTTCAATATGAATTTGTTGCATTAGAAAGTGAAAGTTTGCAATGATACTCTACAATGAACTATTTATAATAAATGTACAAATAATATAAATTTGAAATATAACGAGTTTTTAAAAGTAATGGTATTGAAATTAATAAGAAAAGTAAAAACTTTATAAATAATATCTACAATGTGTAGATATAAATCATTTTTGCTAGAATTTAAATGATTTCTTTGAAGATATTGGATGGGGTTATTTAACGATTAGGTTTTATTTTATTTTTATCTTTTCAACAACAGAAAGTAACGTCTCTAACGTTTCCATAGGTTTTTCCTTTAACAAGCAGTTAGGGTAAAATGACTTGAAAGAATGGAAACGATATTCCTCGTTGCTAATCGTAATATCTTAACGTCGAAAATTGCGTTATAAATTAAAGGGAATGATTAACATCTATTAAAGCTCGTGAACACCGGCAGGAAACACGCTAGTATTCGAATACTATGAAACTTGGATAATATTATACGGCTTTTTCCCGTACTATACACACGAATGCGTTTGCTTTTCCGTTTCTGATAATGGTAATACATTGTACATGGTTACTGATTGATGCAAAGGAAAGGAAGGTTGAAAAGAAATATTCAGAGAACATTTTTATTCGTTCTCGTATTACACTTACCACATATAAACGTGTAAATAAGATTTGATTGGCTTATAAAGAAAATATGTTAGAAATATTTTTGTAAGTATTCGTATTTGAATTTAATCGTTGGTTATTTTATTTGTAAGAATATTTTTTATTTACAAATTTTTACAAAATAATATCGTATGGTTTATTAACACTTTGAAATATTTTATATTCAATTAATATTTTTATTAATTCATTTTGATATTACAATTTGTAATAATAGTACAAATTCTAAATAAATATATTAAATAAAAAGAATTAATTCTATATTATTTCAATAATTTCTATAAAATAACTGAATAAATGTTTTATATTTAATTGCCAGAAGTATATATATTTTTTTTTTAAATATTAAAATATAATATACGATATTAAAAAATATCGACGTAATCCTAACCCCTGCCTTTGCCCCTAACCACTCATAAATACATTAGGTTGTCAATTATAAAATGAAGCAAATTTCAATTGAATTGTGTGCGTTTTTGGCTCCATTTCATACTTGACAACCTAATACATATAAACTATGTGTAGCAACAAAAAAAAGAAATAAGAATAAAAAAAAAACGACGAACTAAGAAGCATACCGAGTTATAATGATCTTCTTAGTATGGTTAACCAGCCACTAACTACACGTAGGCAATAATTAAGCGCATTACGATGCGAACGCGCGCTCATGCGTTTATTTTCTCTCATCTAGGATCCTCTTTCATCGTCGTTCGTCATTAGACACGCGTCTAATATTTTACTTTACATGTAACGACCTTTCATCTATCATCTTCGAATTCCTTTATTTACTATTCGAATAAACGATTTCATATTTAGATATTTATTCTTTGTTTGTAATCAACCAACTACACCCACCCATTCGTGGTTTTAGTATTAATTTTTAATAAAAAGAAATGTGTTCTTTTTCTTTTTAGTATCATACAGATGATCGTATCTGGAATAAATTGTATTGAAAAAAATAGAAAAAAGTAATGATAATAATAATATAGGAAAGAAAGTAACGTTTTAGTATACAACACAACATACACGTACACGAAGTAAATGCTGATAAAATTAGCCATGCTAATGGTAATTGTTCTTAGAATCTTGCGATATCAATCGAATAAAACTAGCCTACGGGTTGGGAGCAACCAACCAACGATGATTTCCACCATCGTTGAATAATTACATTTAAGATGCGCCATGAGGATAGGTAAGATATGCTTTAAGGTTTGCAATATCAACCGGTCACGCATCTTTTATGGAAAAATCCTCGGTTTAAATGGGAGGGGCGTTGATATGTGGAAAATTCAATGAGACTGGAGGAAAGATATAAAAAAAAAGAAAAAGTTTCACTATAATTAAATTTTCGTACGATACATATTTATTCAATTAATTAACAAACGAACATCTTCTTAACCAAAAATTAATCCTCAACGTTATTATTTAAATCGATAATAAAATTTAATAAAAAATAAAATGAAGTGAAATTCTAAAACACAAACCTGACCATACTTAGAATGACCCATCGTTATCCCAAAAAAAACCCAATATCATAAATAAAATTTCTTAATGTCACTGAAAACAAAAAAATAAAAATTAAAATAAAAAACCGTGTATCCTTACTAAGGATACATTGATATACACACATATTTAAATCAAAAATAAAATTTAAAAAAAAATTAAAATAAAATCCTTAAATAAAAATCTGACCTTATTTATACTTGACCATAAGAAAACCAATACAACGAATAAAATTTTTCCATATAGCTGAAGAAAAAAAAAATAAGAAATTGAAATAAAAAACCTTGTTACCCTTACTGGTGACACATATATAAAAATAAAAAAAAAGGGTTGGATGGGTGTTGGGTGGGTGGATGAAGGAAGAAAAATGAAGAAGTAGCTGGATAAGGAAGGTGGTGGTGTGGTGGTGGTGGTGATGATGGTGGGTGTGGGGGTGGGGGAGTAGGTAGGGGTAGGGGATACTTCTTGACTGGTGGCAACGTCTTGTCACGCTCGTAGACGCGGCCGCTACGAAAACGGGCACTCACGTCGGAACTTTATAATTAGTATGCGCATGGCCGGACGGGCTTTGAATAATTCCATGGGAGCGTCTCGACTTGCCGCTATGAACTTTATCGACATTAATTAAAAACGTGGTGCGTCGCGCGAGAGCAGCCTCGTCTTTCCCTTTTCCACCACCACCACCACCACCATCACATTTTCCCTCATCATTCTCTTTCTCTCTCTGTTTCTCTTCATCCATCTTTCTCATTCACTCGTTCATCTACGTTGGGTAGTTGGCAGCAGCCAACTCTCCCCCTTCTCCACCCCGTTCTCTCATCTACCCCACAAGCTACCCTTATTCGCGTCGCACAACCCTTTTCGTCTCGCTTATCGCAAGGACCGGACGTTCGAAGCAAACATTGTGAAAAAGCGAAAGACCATCGCCTATCCGTTATCAATCTCTCTCTCTCTCTTTTTCTCTTTTACATTCATTACGTATATCTTCTCTTTTATCCTTTTCTATCAAACCCTCATTCTCCACCTCTTCTTCTTCTTCTTCTTCTTCTTCTTCTTTTACCTCCACCTCGTTATCCGATCTTCTTTCTCTCTCTTTCTTTTTCTCCCATTACACTTTTGCTTCAACCCTTTCACGCCTCCGATCCAACCCTTCTCCTCTTTCTCTCCAATCCATACCCCACCCTCCCCCGCTAGTCCCTTGCTTCGTCGTTCTTCTTCACCGACCTTTCCTTCCCCCCTCCCCCCAGCCTATCCATCCATCCAACCTTTCTCCGAACCACGAAAGCTTTCCTTACGAAAAGGTGAATGAATATTCATGAAGGTAACGCCATTCTCGCTTACGGTGTTCGCCGATTGGACGTCAGTGGCGATCAACTGACATTACCGAATCATTCTAGTCAAAAAGTTAGCCATCCTATGTAAATGTATGGATATTTTTTTTTTCATGGGTTCAATGATACGTTAAGTTATCCTACCTGCAAATTTTCTTGCTAATTATTTTCAATTATATTAGTTCTACTGGTAAGCATCAGAAATTCAGGAAGTTTTTTTTTATTTAAAATGTTTGGTTTTCGTTTAATCATTTCTAACGTTTATTAATAATTATTTTGGTAATTATTTATCTTTATGAGTTAATTTATTATTCATTTATTGAAAGTTTTTAAATAAATTTATTGGATCACTGAATGAAAATATTAATAAGGAATGTTGAATAAGATTGTATTTTTTCTTTTAAGCTGAATAACAAATATATTTTGTGTGCGTGTGTGTGTGCATTTTTTTCGAGGTACTTATTTCGTAGAGAAGAAGGATGAAATGAAAATTTAACGTTAAGAGATGCGAACATCGAAAAGGATTCTTTCATTCGCGAGAATATTTTAAGCACCCCCTTCAGGTTGGAGATTTTTTCTTTTTTTATTTTTCTTTTTCTTCTTTTTTTTTTTTATCCATTACTAACGAAGGCTAGGGAATTTTATATAAGGGAATGTCGATGTCCACGTTACGATTAAACGTAAAAAACAGAAAGAAGGATGAAAGAGACTTGCCGGACGATGTTTATCCCTTCAGATAGATTATTTAAATGACCTTGATGGTAAAAAGTATGTAGAATGAACATGAATATTTTAATGATTGTCGAGATGTTGAAAAAAGAGAAAAAAAACCATTGGGTCCTAAAAGTGCACCATTATTTGACACACTTAAAAGATTATGGATTAAACTGAATTAGGAATATTTTTTGACGGATATGGTAAAACCATTACAAATGGATATTTCATTTATTTTATTACAAATTTCTTTCATTGTATGCATTTAAATATTTAATACAAGTGAAATATATTCATTTATTTAATAATATAATGAAAAAAATTTATTCAATAAAGATTATTGAACCTTTCAATTACAAGGTTTATTTGTTTATTTGTGTGTTGCATCAGAACCTAACCTAAAAAATTTAGAGTCAATTATACGACTTTTAAATATTTAATACAAAAGAAATATAAATTAATTTAACAGTATAATAAAAATATATTGACTAAAGATGATTGAATCTTTCAATTACAAGGTTTATTTGTTTATTTGTGTATCGCATCAAAACCTAACCAAAAAAAAAACTAATCATACGACTTTTAAATATAAATTATATTACCAATATATAATGTGTGCATTTATTTAATAAAGATTATTGAATCTTTTAATTACAAGGTTTATTTGTAATATCGTATTGCATCGAAACCAAACCTAAAAATAGTTAGATTACGGCTAAATTCTTAATCAAAAATTTAAAATTTTTAAATTGGTACAAACGTTCTAAACAATTGACAAGATATAAATAATATTTTGTATATAACATAAAATAATTAGAACAAATGTTTCAATGAATTTTAAGTAAAAACAATAAGAAAAAGAAAAATAGAAAAATAAAGTATAGGGAGAGAACCACTGTTTGTAAAATAGTCTGGCCGATAACATTTATAGCGGGTAGGTACTCTCGATCCCCTTAAGTTGGATACTCCGATAGGACGATAGAGCATGCTAATAAGAAGCAATAATAATGATTACTTTAAGGCTCTGATATCAGAAATGGAGGGGAACACGACTAGCCGAGCGTGACATCCGTTCGCCAACATTTGTCATTCTCGCCGCGTCGACGAACGATTATTATTCCGGGAACGATTCGTTTAAGTCATAGATAATAAACTCGGTTGTACCACAGTGGGTATGAACGATAACGAGAGACAATTTTTTTTCTTCTTCCTTCTTTATTTTCTTTATTGTAAATTAGTCTAAACACGATTCCCATCGATTATTACTAATTTTCTAACAAATATTAGTATTCATACTCTTCATTTAGTTACAGTTAACATAAAATAACATTTAATCAAGTAACTGGTTCTGAATTTTATTAATCAAATACAACAAAATATAATCTTCTTATCTCGTAATTAAATTTGTCGTATTTGTGATTTAGGTTATATATTGAAATACAATGCGTACAATAAAAAATGGTTTCCATATAGCAAAACATTCATTTTTCAGATTTATACTATTTTCAGGTTAAGTTTACCCCGATTTCGAATTGTTTAATATTAACGATATTTATTATTTTTGAATTGCAGATACAAATGGATTAAGAATGGAGTCATTTGATTGGTTCCAATTAACTAAATTCAAATACCTAACCTTAAAGATGAAAATATCATTGATGTCGTTGATTGTTGAAGAAAACAATCAAAGTGTCTTGTTGGAACAAACGTGAGGCCATTGTTAAAACAAAACGGAAAACGAATAAGAAGAAGAAGAAGAAAGAGATGAAGGATTTGTTTGGTGGCGTAAACGGAAGTGGTATTATACGCCCGAGCAAGAATACTCGTCTAATTGTCCAGGCAAGATAATACTTTTAGATTTGCATACGTTTCCTCGTACGTTGAGCTGAGGTGCGTCAGCTCGAGCAATTAGCGATTACTGATTAAGTCAAACTACCAGGCATCTAGGGCCTATTCTAGATAGGTGAAGCCTGTAAATAAGCAAAAAACGTAACCAACAGGGACCGAAGGTCAACAAAAAAAAAGAAGACAAAGAAAGAATGAAAGAAGAAGAAGAGGGGTGCTGATGGTTAAGGATTGATATCGTGTGGGAGGAGTGATGGGTGCTACTCTTAGGAAAGTTCTTTCTGGCTTGACTATCATGGCCAGATCCATTCCAACGATGGTTATTGTATGCTAATTATCATCAGTAGGACTAATCAGCGAAGGCTATTACTCCAACAGTGATTTCTTCTTCTTCTTCTTGTTTCGTTTACGTATGTCTACCGAGGTGAACATAAAAATATCCAAGTGGATACTGCCAGGTGATGTAAACCATCACCCACCTGAGTATTATTGACTTGAGTAAATAAATCCATGGTATTGTGCAATCAAGAATTTCCGTTTCAAAAAACAATATTCATTAAAGGAAACATTTCATTGGAGATTTTGAATAGTTGCAGTAATCGTTTGGAATACAAAAAAATCTTAGTTCGATGGCTGAAATTTGTCAACTATCAATATTACTTTTGGATTATATTTTAAGTAAAATACTTTGATATTTCATGCGTGTCTTTCATTATGGTATTTGACATCTTCTTTCTCTTACACAACTATGAACAATTTCGTTCAATTGGGATAAGAGAAACCGGAGAAGGATTCATGAATTTCAACTTATTATTCTCTTTGTTCATTCAACAAATCCATCTGCATATTCGCCTATTTCACATAATCTACATCTATCCTACTCTCTCTCTCTCTCTCTCTCTCTCTCTCTCTCTCTCACTTATTTTCTTATTCGTGTGTCTACTATGGCGTAGATTTAAAACAACGTACGAGTAGGAACCGCTCGAGTAAAGAAGACTACTACTACTACTATTACTACTACTACAACTACAACTACATAAGTAGAAGTTGGTAAGCGTGAGAATTAGAAACCGTGCGCGTGAATATCAGACACGCATTAATTAGACGCAACATTTCCTTCGTCGACCTTCGTTCTTACCTAAGCGTAAAAGCAACTTAATGATTTATCATTGATAAGAATCTTTTTTCTTATTTCATTCTTCCTCGAACCATTTTCTATTTGGGTTAATACACCGGCATCTCTTCTCTCTCCTCCCTCATCTTGTATATTATTATTATTATTATTATTTTTTTTTTTATTTTTTTTAGCATTCAACCCTCTGGAATATGGCAAATAAACTCTTCGTCAGAATGAAGAAGAATTCTTAACGACCTATTTCATTCTCTTTCTCTCTCAATTTTTCTTTCTCGTTTATTCTATTTCGTTTTCTCTAACTCGTGGAACGAGTTATCATTGATAAATGATTTAGCTCGTGGTATTTATCGCTTAGAAACAATCTAATGGGTTCGAATGTGCTCCCGAGTATCGAAGACCCTTCGCGTTTTCACGCTGAGCTACAATTTATCAAGATGTACCTTACTACCTACACGGAAAACGATGCATTTCCCATTCCCATTCAGCTCATCGGGAATATCGTAATATACCATACGCATACCCTACGATAAGAATTTATTAGTCAAAATTGCAAACGGGGAAAAAAGGTTCCATTAACATAAACCTCAATATCGTCATTCTGAATAAATAAATATTGAGTTAATAATATCATCAATTTCCGGTGTTTTATAATTATGTTCCTGAAAAATAATTAAATTTTAATATTTTCTTCGACTCCCATCATTGTTTCAATTTAGTTTTGTTTGACTATGCATTTAAGAGTTGTTGGTTATGTAAAACATTTCGATGTTTTATAATCGTGCTCTTGAAACGATTAGAGAAAATAATTAAATATTAATATTTTTACGGCTCCTTTCATTGTTTCAATCCATTATTGTTTTACTAATGATGCATTAAGGAGTTGTTGATTATGCAAAACAGTTCCCCATATGAATAATTAAATTTGTGATAACTTGAAACATACAACCCAACGATTAATCTGAACCGTACAATGAAATAATAAACTTTATATAAAGTATATGTTTGTATTAATCGATTTATGTTACGGTTATCTCCCACCATTCTTTTGGAAGATTAAAAAGAATTAATAAAATGATAAAAGAGAGGGAGAGAGAGAGAGAGAGATGCGAGCAGAAGACGAGCAGCTGTGATCGAGCGAGAACCCCTTGTCCACGGTTCATTATCGCGATAATTATCGTGTCGCATCCACGCTTTTCATGGCATTCAGCTTCAAGGCAAACGTCCTTTTTAAGCAGGAAAAGCAGAACATATCTATCGCAAGTAGGTGGATAGGTAAAAGGTGTACTTCGAAAGAGAACGCCAACGGGGCTATTGCTTCGTTGGGTTGGTTAGCTCGAACGGGGTTGTTGCGAGTAACTGTGGGTGGTTGGATGAAGGAGAAGAAGAATGAAGAGGAGGAGAAGGAGGAGGTGGGTGGATAAGGTGGGAGTATACGAAAGAGGTAGGGGTCGATGGAAAACTCGAGTACCACCATCGCCACCATACGGCATCGTTTTATTTGCATTTTAGTACGGTTTCCCTGTAAAAGTTTTAATTGCGTCCATCATAAGAGTCGGCACGGTCCATCCGTTTGTTTCCTTTCTATGTATTGTGAATGGTTTACGTATGTATGTATGTATATATATATATGTATGTGTGTGTGTGTGTGTGTGTGTGTGTGTTGATAGGTAGGTAGGTAGGTAGGTAGGTAAACGCGTGGCCAACCCTTTTCTCTTCCTCTATGGAAAACTCTTTCCAACGTGTTATACGCGTTCTATGTTGAGATCCTACCTGCTGCCTTACCCTCAGGGATCTCTTTTGCAGGATGCGGGGATACACTAATAGGCGACCTGCCTTCGGTTTAAATAAAAGGGTCAAGGGAAGTACTCGCTCACGTGGACAAGGATAGAATCCATTTTTCCCCTTTCTTTCTTCTATTGTATTTGTATTTTTATTTTTATTTTTATTTTTATTCGTTCTTCGATTGTCTTTACCTTTTTTAAATGCACGTAGAAGGAACAGATCCAAATAAAATACATGTTATTCAGGTTGTTGATTAGAGATAGTTTTAAATACTAACCAATAATTGAATCTGTTTGTATTATTCATTAATTGTTCATTAAACAATTTCCGTATTTCAATTATTTCCAGTTATTCTACCAATCGCCGATCATTATTGTTCAATTCTTATAATTGGTGTTTCAAATATAATTTCATTTTATATTTACAATTAGACGTATGGGACATTTCTGGAAAAAAAATTGTCACATAAGTTGGTTAATTTTTAAATCGAGATATTTAAATGTACTTGCTCTTATTTTTTTTCCTCTCTTCGTTCTTTTGTTCTCATTGAAAACTCTTGGGAATACTTAGAACCTAATGGAAAGGCTCGCGTTCTTTTTAAGAAAACACGAAACTGTATAAACTCGTTCGCCGGTAGACCGAGCACATCGAACTATCCATATTCATGAGTTGTAAGAACGCGAACGACTGCCGACTGACGACTCGTTAGTTCTTCTAAGTGATAATTTATTTATCTTTCTGGAACAGTCTCGGAGGCGCGGGTGGGTGTGTTTGCACGAAACTGATGGAGGTGGGGTAGGGGACTCCCTGAGAACAAACGGTGCCCGAGTTTTCGACCATCAGTTAAGTAGAAGTAGAAGGAACGAACATTGAAGGAGAAAGAGGAGGAGGAGGAGGAGAAGAGAGGTCGTTGGCCATTGTTAATTCTCTATCGCTAATTATGGAAAAATATGGGACTGGCCTTTCCTATTCTTTTAAGTTAAATCAAACGATACCAACGTTCTTATAAGAAAAACCATAAAGGAAAAAAATATCAAACTAGTCGCATGATCAATCATATTATTTGAATATGAATGTAATTAAAGAACAATCATGTTTGAATAAAAAAAAAAAAAAGAAAAAAAGTAGGTGTTTCCTGCGATCCGAAAGTGGGTATCATTTGAACCATGATTGGGCAACCTTTTTGTTTATTCTTATATGGTACCATTGAAAACAGTAGACGTTATTTCTCACGTGCTGAAATATAAGTTGCAATAAACCAATGTGATAGTAGGTTAAAGTCCTACAAGATGTTATCTGTCCTGGGTAATTGCCGTCAGCGGGACTGCCGTACTACAGAGCCAACACGATCTCCGAGAGTTACAGGATTCTGTGGTAATATGTCGTCTACTGTGTTGTCCTCGTACTCTCACCCCCTCTTCCTCCACCTCCTCCTCCTCCTCTTCCTCTTTTTCCTTCTCCCTCTCCTCGTTATTGTCGTTGTCGTTGTCGTTGTCGTCCGTTGAGAATAAAGAACGTTATTATGATCCGTTTTCTTATCTATTTTACGTTCTTTCAGTTTACACTTTCACGTGATACCCAAAAACTGAATTTCAATTCTTCAACATTAAACTTTTAAGTGTTCTCTGTTCTTATTGTAAATGGGTACAGAGTTATCGTTGATAATATTATCTTTTTTTTTATTGCAGTAGTCATTGTTTTTTATTATAATATATATGTTAAAATTTATTGAATTAAGGGATGATTAGGTTAATGTAAGAAACTAGAATATAGAATGTCATAGTTTTCGGTAACGTATTGGGAAAAATCCCTGGGTATAATCAACAGATTAGGCGAGGAATTGATCAAAGACGATGAGTAAAAGAGAAAATAAGAGATATTGAAGGGAAAAAAAGGGAACGGAAGAGAAATAAAGAGAGAATGGGGATGACTCGGTTAGCTAAAAGCCTTGGCCAAGCGGCCATTAACGAAAAGGGAGGCTTGATTTCGTTTCTTTCATCGAAGCTGAGCGCTCATATAACACACATACACACATACATATATATCCACAGATACATTATATGTGTATGTGTGTTATACGAGAGGTGGGAAAATGCAATTATAAGTCAGAGAGGTGTCGTCTTGGTGTCCTTTGCTATCCATCTGACATCCGGATCGATCGGATATACCAGGGTGAAAATGTTTCGAACTGAAACCGCAACCGTAACAAAGAACACCTTATTCGAAGATGAAAGAGAAATAAATCTGCTTTTTGATCTAACAAAAGAAAATTCTATTCTATTTTTCTTTTATTCCTATATCAAAATAAGAGAAAATTCCAAACGTTATTTCGACGAAATATTTCTATAGAAATTTTTCTATTTTTATTAAAAAATATGTATTTTATTGTAAATTGGTTCAAAAAAAGAAGAAATTGTTTAAAAAAATTCTTATCGATTTATATTTAAATCAAGTACGTGACATTAAATGATTGTAGGATATTAATTAAATATTGTTTTTTAAATTAAAAATAATCTGACGAAAATTATAATTGATTTCGAATAATAATTCATTAACATCGAAGCATGCATTTGAAATTACTGGAAATTAAAAGACGTAAAATTCGCAGTTACAGTCGGACGATTAATCGGGTACCATATCTTCATGCTAACGAAGAGAACTACAATAAGAAAAAGAGAGAGAAAGAAAGAGAAAGAGAGAGAATAGATGTGGAAAGAGAAACGAGGATTGAATCGAAAACCCCGACTTTGGAAAATAAACCGTTTCATGCGAGAACGTCGTCGTTCGTTCGTTCGTTCAGCGGATGCAACGAGGACGATTTGAAAGGATTTGCTCGACACGTTGAAGCGTTGTAGTTTCTCCACACCGAGGTATTCTCGCACGCAATCGAGACAAACGTACTTACCGGCTGCGCGGTTTCCTCACATCCACATACGCACCCAACCCAACCCATCTCCAACCCAACTCAACCCAACCCAACCCACGCACACATAATTTATCTCTTTCTCCGTCTATCTATCCATCTATATCATCCTTTCTATCATTCTCTTTCTCGCGTGGAAGTTTTAGACAAGGACGGTAGAGAAAATGCGCTCGCGAGTTAATACGCACACGTAGGGAAACCTTGGTGATGGGAGTTTTGGAGGTGTAAAGGGGTGTAAGAGGGTGTAAGGGGGTGAATGGGTGGTAGAAAATGGTGGAGAGGGGGGGTTTGATACTAACAACACGCGCGGAAATGGAAGACTCCGTCGTGCGTAGGTATTCCAGGGATCTCCCATCGAGAGATTAGCATTTCCGCTTTTCTCTCAACAATTCCTCGTTCCCGTACGGATTATCCGTTAATCCGTACCGGGCCAACCGGTAGAGACTCCCTTCTCTTCTTCCACCAGTTCCTACTTCTCCTATTTCTCATACTTCTCTTCTTGTTTCTCGTGTGAGTGTGTGGTAGGATAGACAGAGAAAGAGAAAGAGAGAGAGAGAGAGAGATTTGAAGGAACGAAAGGACGAATTTAGGTGGTGGATGAAGAACCTGGGTATGTAATTCGGTAAAACGAATCTTCCTCGAAGTGTCTGTATCAAGTATTATTTCAGTATCGTTTCCCGCGAGCAAGATCCTTTATGTGTTTCCTAAAAGATAAAAAGAGAGAGAGAGAGAGAGAGAGAGAGAGAGAGAGAGAGAAAAGATAGGATAAAGTAAAATCCAAAACCTTTAGAATTTTCTATTCATATGTGTGTATGTATTAACATTTAGCCAACCTAGCATTTTTGCAAGTATTTGTTATTTTAAATAAAAAAAAGTAATTTGAAAAAGATTAAAGCTGTCAAATATTGGATTGGTGGAGAAAATATTGTCGAATTTTTCAAATTATCGGTTACCAAAAAAATGTTCTTGCACGTTGTACTCGTTTTGATATTTCTTTGGTCGAGGTAAATCAGAGAAACGATGAAGACGACTACAACGACGAATACAACACATTGGATGAATATTTTCAAAGTAGTCGTACTTGGTTCGGTCACTCGTAGTAGGCGTCGTTGTATCATCTCTCCTCTTTGAAAGACACGAACGCCTTTCACTGCTTTTTTCCCAGTCTGTCCATCAACGACAACCCCCTTCACTCCCTTCCCACCCTGTTGGATACAGAATTGCACCGGATCCCGGTATTCCTCTTCTCACAGTTCCTCTTTACAAATCAAAGCAACGTTGAGTAATAAGCAACTACGAGTAAAACCCGTCGTCGCATCGTCCGTTAACGAAAGGAAAATGAAAAAAAAATAGAAAAAAAAGCAAAAAAGGAAAAGAAATAGGTGTGGTGGTGTGGGAGTATGGGTGTGTGAGGGTGGTTGCATAGGTGGTGAAGAGACTATTAGAAAAAGTAAAAAAAAAAATTGAAAATAAAAATAAAAAGAAGGTAGGAGACTTTCAACGAGTGGTCATACGTGTCCGGATGGACCGGAGACGGTCTGGTTGGATGCCCGTTGAGTAAGGTGGAGAAGGTGCTCCGACGAAGAGAAGGATGATGCATTATTGAGTGGACTGTTGAGAGGTAGGACGCTCAGGGGGGAAACAGAAGGTGAGGGTTCTGGGTTCTGGGTTCTGGGTTGGTTGGTTGGTTGGAGAAGGTGGTGGGAGGAGGGGTATGAGAAGAAGGGTGATGGTATATAATCGCACACATACTCGTAGTTTCGCTAATGGACTCCATCCACCCGTTTCAGTCCATCCTCCTATTCCTCCCACCCCCACCCCAACCCCAACACCAACTCCTAACCCCTACTCACCCCCTTTTCGAGCTACCCCTTACTCTCTGCTACTTTCTTTTCTTTTCTTTTCTTTTCTTTCTTTCTTTCTTTGTCTTTCTTCGATCCCTTCGTTCGTTCATTCGCTTTTGTGCTCTTTTACGAATCGTTGTCAACGTATGTCTGTGTGTGTAGTAAATCGTGATATTTTCACACCGTCTCAAGATTTATCCATCCGTATCTACTATAGTATTACGTGTAAATCTTTTATACTTTATACTCGTATCCAACACACAGTTGAGATATTAAAGGAATTCTTACGGATTTTTATTCAGTTTTACTATTTTCTTTTTATATTCTTTTTGACGTAGAAAAAAATTTCTATTAGATTCTGGTTAGAAAATGTTTCTTTAAAAATCTATCTGATTATTACATAAAATTTTAATGAATGATTTGGTCATTAATTAGTATTAATAATTTAATGAAGATTAACAGAGAATGACGATGAAAATGTTTAATAAAATAGAAGATATACTATAATTAGTATCAATCGTGTTAACTAATTCTTTTATTAAAAGAAAACTTGATTCTCAACTTTATTGAAAAAAAAATTTAGATTGATGTAAAAAAAATTGTCTGATTTTTGGCCACGATTCGATAAGAAAATCCGAGATTTCTTTTCGACTGACCAAATATTTGCCAAGATTATGTTTATTGTTTTAATGTTAATAATTGACGAACGTATAATAATTTATTTATTATAATTATATAAATCAAAAAAGGAAAGGAACTAAAATAGTAATTTAAAAAATTCGTAGCAAAATAATTAGAAAGAAGAAAAAAAAAAAGAAAGAAAGATGTGATTTCTTTCTCTTGCACATACGCAAAAAAAGAGAGAGAGAGAAAAAGAAAAAAAAGATAAAAAAAAGAATATAAAAAATATCCACGTATAATACGTTCGTCGTCCTCGGCGAACGACGAACTACGACGACGACTACGACTACGACGACGAAGAGGAGCAGTCACGCGATATGCGTTTCTCTTTGAAGAGAACGAGAGAAATAGAGAAAGAAGAAGAAGAGAGGAAAAAAGTGAGAGAGAAAGAAAGAGAAAGAGAGAGAGGAAGAGGAGGAGGAGGAGGAGGATGTGGAGAAGGTGGAGGAGGATCGCGAGGTAGAAAGTCGATCGCGTTCTCGAGTAACCTGGTTATATCTTTTTCCAAGAGACGAATGTTCGCGTTGCGCCTTTGCAACTCTCCTATCTACACAACTACAACTATATAAATACATATATCTACCTACACGCATACACACATTTACACAGAATCATCCCACCTACGTACCCAACCTACCTACATACATATTTATATCTATAACTGTACACTCTTATACATATAAATCTATCTTATACACAAATACACACACAGACACAGACACAGACATATATATATATAAGTATACATAGATAGACACACATGTATTTATTAATATATAAAACTATGCGTTCTTATATATACGAATATAGCCCTTACACACACACACACACACAATCTCCAGTATATATTAAATATAATACATATATGAAGACTGAGGTATATAGGGAAAACGTAGAAGTATATATATGTATATATATATATATCTAGCTACGTACTACTCTTCTCCACGGACACCAGAGACGCGTTATTATTGGATTACATTTTTAATCCGCCCTCTCTCTACCTCCGGCAACGGCAGTCTTCAGTCCTGGTCCTCTTTCTATCTCTCTCTATCTCTATCCCTTTCTCTCTATCTCTATCCCTTTCTCTCTTTCTCTCTCTTTCTCTTTTCCTCTCTCTCTCTCTAACTCTTTTGCGACCCCTCGATGCCCAGCATCGTCGTACGTACCTTCCTAGTATATATAATACTACATACGTTACGTTAACGTTACCAAGAGGAAAGAGGAGACTAACCCCTCCCCCTTACTTCATCCACCTCCCCTTTCGACCCTCCACCACCACCACCACCACCCATCTCCAACAACCTCCTACAAGCCCATCTCCACCTTCCACCCTCGAACCCCCGATCCCCGGAACCCCCGCCGGCGGCGCATCCTCTCTACTTTCGTATTCCGAATGGAATTACTATGCAGGAGATTTCATTTGTTATATATGCGCCGCGCTACAAACGAGCGTATTTTCGTTTAAGTTAATCGAATTATGGACCACGGAAGTGTGTATGTATTTTTAATGCGTTACGTCTTTCCATTCCAGCTTTTCGAATCCATCCCACCTCGAACCTACCCAACAAACCTGACCCGTCCCCTCCCCCCAACCCACCCACCCAGTTGGTATCATCGTACTTCAAAAAATGTACATCGAATAGGATTTTGTATGATTTGTATTTTGGTTAAAATTGATCAGCCACTTTTCCTGGAACATCAGATTTTTTTCTTTGTTTATTATGATAATGTCGTAATGCAGTCCAAGTAACCTGATCTTTATTCCTGAAACTTGTAACTTTTAATTGAGAGGTTAAAGCGATGAATTGACTTGAATAGAAAATTGATCAATCACTTTACGAGGATCTTCAGTTTTCGTATTATTTTATTACGTTAATGTTTCGAGAATAAACCCAGCTCACCTAACCTAATTCTAGTTTTAAACTTAAAACTTCTAACTTATAGTTGACAGATAAAAGTGCATTGACTTGAATTGAGAATTGATCAGTCACTTTTCGAGGACGTTGGATTTATATTTTGTATTTTACCATTATAAGGATTAATAGTATATTGTTAGGAAAGGATAAGGGTGAATATAAAGTCATTTGATAATATTCTATCCTTCCTCACTCCCTTGTTCCCTTTCCTTCTCTTCTTTTAGACGATTACGATCGTGAATCGTTAAATTGTTGCTGTTAGCGCGGACAAATACGCGGCATCGTGCAAAGATCACGCACACGATCGTGACTGCGCTTCGTCATTTCAGGTCTTTCAATGCTGCTACATGCTGAGTGGGAAAGAGAAAGAAAAAAAAAGAGAAAAAAGAGAGAGAGAGAGAGAGAGAGAGAGAGATGAGATCTTTCAGCAGACCCGTAGCCCGGTAGCCCGCAACACGTCATCGTTCTCTTCTCTTCCATTCGTGAATGATCACGGCCGATCGTATTGTGACAGAACAGCGATTGGTACGTCGACGGTAGCAAGAACGACTCATTGTCCTGGCATCACGTGCATCAGAAACCGACCAGTCATCGTACCACTCCTGATACACCCGACGACGACCGCTAACAGAAGCAAAAATCTTTCCCCATCTAAAAGACTCATCCGATCGCTCTCCCCCCACTTTAACACACACCACGTCACTGGACCCTGAATCATTTAACTCAGCTTAACAACTCTTCGAAAGATCAAACTCTGCAATTATACCTTCTTTTCTTTATTGGATTTTATTTCATTTAGTTTCGGTCGGTTGGTATAGTTGGCAACTAATCTAGATCTAGGGATTTTGTTGTATTTGTTTCTAATATTTAGCGCAGCAAAATTCTTCAGTGTTATATTTTAGAATCAGAATCGAACCGATGAATGCATATTTCAAATATTTTAAACTTAAATATATTTATTATTTAACCTAATACCCCCAAAAATTTTTTGCTTTATTTAAACAAATACGATATCAGTTTCTGCTAAGAATTTACGTTAACTGAACAGTTTAGAGTTCAAACAGGTATCTTGTTTATTAAAATTCGAACAAAAAACCGATATAGAAAAAGTATAAGTATAAGCGTGCAGTTAATATTTCAAAATGAGACCGTACAAAATGACGATCCACTTAATTCAACAATTCCACGTATCATCTTTTATTCGAGAGAAGATATGTCCGGCCATTTATGGTCCGTTCCTTAAGCAAATTATTTCTACGCGTTATTGTCATTCGCGAAAGGTTTCCCTCTTCTTTCCCTTTTCTCGAGCGAAAACGTCTACTAGGCTTGGATAGGAAGGGTGGACAGGATATGACCTCTCTCTCCCTTTTAAACTGTCCCTTCGTCGTGAACTTCCCCCACTACTCTTCCTACCCCCCGCTTTTTCCCCCTTTTCTTCACCCTTGATACCATACATGCCGAAATGAGTCCACTTTGACTGTTCAGCCACTATTGCAAGTCGGCCGGCGCTCATCTCGGAAATTACTTCCGGCCCTACCGTTTTCCTCATCTCCCCCACCCCCTTTCCTTCCCCCCTTTATCATACTATTCCTGTACGTAGCCGATGTCAACGGTGTCGTGTCGTCGTTGTTCGCATTCGTCAGCGGTATGCAAAGAACCTTCTTCATCGTTGAACAACTCGAGCGAGCGAAGGAGATTGGCACCGTATTTCTTCTCGAGTGCTTTCAATTATTACCGCTTCCTTTTCTATCGGACATAATCTCCCCTTTTTCGTTTTACTTTACGAAATTTTACCTTTGTCTAGATACTTCAAGGTAATATTATTTTAACTACATACAAGCACACACACACACACACACACACATACAGAGATATTTTTAACCTAATTATGTTAATTATTTATTCTACACAGTTGAAAGCTTTCCAGTAATCTTTGATATTTAAAATA
Source organism: Mischocyttarus mexicanus (assembly GCA_023678845.1). Lineage (NCBI taxonomy): Eukaryota > Metazoa > Arthropoda > Insecta > Hymenoptera > Vespidae > Mischocyttarus > Mischocyttarus mexicanus. The sequence continues at coordinate 449,307 of JACGTP010000035.1, read as the reverse complement.
AATCAGTAAGCAGTATTGATAAAATTTCTAATTTCATCGATGTTGATAAAATTTTCAAGCTGACATTTGTTTTAGCTTTTGTCGATAATTGAAATGTTTAAATGCATGCTTACCGTTTATTGATTTATAAGATTTGATGATAGGGTGTATTTGTACATCTGTGTTAGCATAATTGTGTTAGTCCTTTGTCTAAATACTTTTCAAGGCAATATTATTTTCACCATTCATTTTTAACTTAATTATCTTAATTATTTATTCTACACAACTTGAAAGCTCTCCAGTAAAATCTTTGACATTAAAAACAAATCATCAGAAATCAGTGTAGATTAAATTTTCAAGTTCACGTTTGTTTGGGTCTTGTTAATAATTGAAATGTTGAGATCTATGCGTAATGTTTATTGATTTATAAGATTTGATGATAATGTGTATCTGGATCTGTTTGTGTATGTGTGTGTGTGTTTGTGTCAGTGAATGAGAATGGTCGAGTCTATTCGTAGAGTTCCGGTTCTCACACAGCGTAAAACAAATAGCCGGCGCTAACGAGGGCCAATCAATAACCAGAGGATATAACGACCGGTTTCGCGATCAGGATAGTTTGGTGCCGCATGCTCGGTAACTCCGCCCTTGAGATCTTGCAGACACCTCGTTCGTAGAAAACGAGCCTGTTCGTTTATTATTTCAACTCTAACACCACATTTCGCCGTTATCTTCTTTTTTATTTTCTTTTTGCCCGTTGGTATTTAACCAAAATTCAAGCTAAAGGAGTTTAGAAAAAAAAATTATCTTTGAAAATATTTCTTCCTTCTCGGTAAATCATTATTGCAAATTACGCTTTTTTTTCTCCCAAGGCTAAATAATACACGATTCTTAGGAAAGTTCAATAATCTATCCTAAATCCTGAATTGTATCTAAACGAAAGCTTATTTAAGATTTAAAGAAACTTTTCTTCTTTTTTTTTTTCTTGTTTTTTTTCAGAGAGAAGTAGAATAAATATATTCGGTATAGAAAAAAAAAAAAAGAATGGGGGGAAATAAAGAAGAAAGAGGATCACGCACCAGTGACGATTTGTAGAGGGTAACGGGCATGACTATGAACACAATGGTGAACAGGAATCTGTCAATCCACGTTCACGTCTTACATGAACGTGATTTCCGTCTTTTTAGTATAGAAAAAAAGGATAGTGAATTCCTATCACAGCTAATGACATGCACCGGATCTTTTATCGTCAAACTCGATGCTTCGAAAAAAAACAAAATTATGAGAGAATCATTTATGGTTCAAGAATTCATTTTATCCATGCATTTAACAAAATCAACAACAATAAGGAATAATAATAGTAGTAGTAGTTTTTTTTTTAGTTCAGTGGATCTATCTCCATCTTTTTTTTTTTCTTCTCAAAGAAGTGTGTAAAACTCGAGCGCCCTTCTTCCTGCTAGGAGCATGATTAATATAAAATAAATGATTGCTTGGCATCCGGTCTCACAGAAAGAGAAGAGAACCCCAGACGATCATGGGGTCGTTTCTTCTTCTTCTTCTTCTTCCTCTTCTTCTTCTTCTTCTTATTCTTATTCTTATTCTTTGACTTTTCTACCTCCCCTCTTAGAAACGTTCGTTTCAACGTTCCATTATTTCCGTTTTATATTCACGATATCATTCCGCGTAATTTGTTCGGTCAAGTCGCCATGGCTAGTTTCACGTCATTTCATGGTTATTGTCCAAGGGAATTGCCGAAGCGGTTGCATTTCCGAATCAACGACCGATTCAAACCTGATCGTCGTTTCACTTTGCTGTAGAATAAAAAAAAACGTCTAATTGGATTTTACCATGTTTAAGATTGTTCAATGATATTGTTATCATTTATTATAATCGATATCAAACTATCTAGAAACCTTCCTGACGTTTATAACAATTGTTCAACAATAATCGCAGAAATTTTCTTAACCTAACTGATACGTTTTCTGGTAAAAGTCTCGATAAACAAATTTCACTGATTTATGTCAATTTTCTGATCCATTTTATGTGCATATTTTTGCTTGGTAATGACACCTAATCGAATACAAATTCCCAAAGGAGGTACGTTTAAATTTATTTAGAATTACTGTCGTTTCTTTGATACATTTTCTTCTGATTTTTTCAACTCATTAAGTTTCTGTCAATATGAAATGAATGAAACAGAACTTCAACAATAAATTAAATTATTTTTTTGGACATCAAACATTTAATCCCGTCTAAATTATTAAATGTACCCAAACAGTATCTTCTGTTTTGACAAAATTCTAATAGGAAATGACCAGAGTAAGAAAAGTTTAGATATACGAATAGATCTCAAGAAAAAAGAAGAAAAATAAAATTGAGGTAAAGTAGGAGAAGGATGAGGAAAGTAATGACGTTAAGAGTAACATCTTGTTCCAATCGACCCTTTCTCACCCCTTCGACTAGGACGAGCCGGGAGCATTTGAAGTTGGTCCTGGCTCGACCGACCGAACGAACGAACGAACGAATTTCCAATGGCAGGAAATCCTTTTTACCCCTCGTAACCCGTGTTCAACTTGGGCTTGTCTCGCCGGCGAGACGTCGAGTGAGTCAACGGGAATTGGTGGCTGGGGGTGTTCGGGGGATGAAACAGCGTGATTGGAAAACGTGCAAAGCTTGTCTGGGCTAGGGTGAAGGAATGAAAAGGGATAGGATAAGGAAGAAATAAGAAAAGAAGAAGACGAAGGTGGTGGTGGTGGAGGTGGTTGAGGGGATGAGGAATTGGGAAGGGGTAGTTTTAGGAGGTTTTCTCCCGAAGGAGTTCTCTTTCTCTGTTAACCCTCGCGACCTCAAACCGAACGGTGGCTAGGTCGACTGATGCTGCTTCTGCTGGTGCTGTTACTGCTGTAGATCCCTTAAAAAACGGATTTACAACCTGTTGCTGCTGTTCGTAGGCACTTAAAGGTTCCCCTTCGATATTGAAAGAATATCCGAAAAGGAGGGCGAAATCACACCCTACTACCTCCGTGAAAACTCACGAATCTCGAACCACCTCGAATCTTTTCTACCCACCCCTTTCCTTTTTTTTCTGTTCCTTTCATTTTTTTTCCTCCTCCTTCTTCTTCTTCTTCTTCTTCTTCTTCTTCTTCTTCTTCTTCTTTTTCTTCTTTCCTACGAAATCCTTCGTCGTTTCTCGATGCCTTGTAAATATAAAAGTCCGGATATTGAGTGGAAGAGTCAGGCGGGAAAGTCGGAAGGGTATAACAGCCCACAGTCGAGATCCCTTTTGTCACCTTCCCTTTCCTTTTTCCCCCTTTTCTCTCTCTTTTTTTTATTCCCTTTTTATTTTTTTCCTTATTTCCGATCCTTACCGATTTATCTCGTTTTCAATAACACTTTTAGAAAGCCAGGAGAACGATCTCAATTAGGGGTAGAAATAACTTCTGATGTTTTATTCTTCTTCTGATAAATATTTAATACAATGAATTTATATGAAATATTATATCGTTTGTATATTTGGTTACTGATTTTCCAAGTTCTTTCCCAGTTATTTTAATTTTTATTTAAACCAACCATTCGTCTTCGTTTTTAAACACAGTTATTGAAAATTTCAAATTCCAGTTGACCAACAACAAAAAATTGTTCCAATAATTTTATCATTTGATTTAAAATTTTTGGTTAACAATTCTAAACAATAATTTAATGAATCGAGATTATTGAACAGTTTCAGTAATTGGATAGAATCTAGTATCGAATATCGAAGTTCGTAGTTCATTAAAACACCGAAAACTAGAAACCCCAGACTATTCACATCTGTTAGGTAACTGTGAAAGCTCGTAAAGAGAGAGAGAGAGAGAGAGAGAGGAGAGAATAGGATAGTTGTCGAGAGAAAGGATATATCGGACGATAAATCAGTAAAACAGAATGTTTCAGCGATTTCCGTTGGCCGTTCATCTTTGATGCACGATGCAACTGCACCCGTCCGTGTAATTTCTCGAGCCTCGGAGTCTGTCAATGGAGCATAGCTTGCTTCCCTTTACATATTGGTGATCGTACACGTACCTCCACACATGTACCAAGGATCACATTGATGTATGTATATATATATATATATATATATATATATATATATATGATAGTGAAAGAGAAAGAGATAGATAGATAGATAGATAGATAAACATAGTACATATGTGTGTGTTTGTGTGTTTGTGAGTGGGTGAGTGAGTAGAACGGAATCGGAGGAAGGACGCGAGTAACGCAGGAGTGCGAGAGCTCGATTTTGCTATTCATTAGAGCCGTCAGTGGGTAAACAAACAGTGGGTACTCGTGTGTGTGGATATGTGATTAACGTTGGAAGCTACGCGTAACCACCGACTCGATATCGCGAGGAATGGGGGAGTCACACTCTCCATTTCCACCCCACTCCACCCCCACCCATCACCCTTCCCTCCTCATTTCTATCTCACTCACTCTCTTTGAATTGTATGTGTGGTATATATACAAGCTATCGTTTCTCCCAACCCCAGCACTCGCTCTTCCCACGAGGACCTAACCCCTTTCTCTCTCTCTCATACTCACACTCACACTCACTCATTCATTCAGTGTCTCTCTCATTTGCTTTCTCCACGATTGGCAACAGGAATCAAGAGCATCGATTGACTTCAAATCCTCCTGGTATTTCCCAACCACTTCTAGTATCTAGTAATGGTTACGAACATCGCTCGTATTTGATCGAAATCTATTAATCCGCGTTGACATTATCAGGTATCATTGTTTCTTTGCTGATAACTCAAATATTATTGTTTTTTTGTTTTTATCAATTACTTATAATTAAGTTTATTATTTTTACGATACAATTTAAATGAACACTTATCGTAAAATGTTATCACCAACTTAATTGAATAATTGAAATTTTATCGTAAAATATAATAATCAGCGTGTATTTTGCGAACAAGATAATATTATTGTTCTCTGTGTGTGTGTGTGTGTGTGTGTGTGTGTGTGTGTGTATGTGTGTGTGTGTAAATGATTCGTATGGTTTAAAGTTAGGTAAAATGATGTTTAAGTGAATTCCTAAAATAGCAACACCAACAAGAGAGAATGTATTTAGCAAGAGAAGTAGGATGCGTTGTTACCCAATGGCGATGGCAATTAATGCGCGCGAATTCCTATCATAGTTAATTTGATGCCTGCTTTCAAAGGAACTAACGCACGACCTCCTCCTCCTCCTCTTCCTCCTCTTACCCCCCTTTGACTCTTCCTCCAACTCCATCTCCTTTCTTGTTGCTAGCTTCAACATTTCGATATAGTTGCCACTTAATTATAGCGATGCGTTTGTACCCTAACCGAGGACAATGAAAAGGTTATCAGAATATTCCCACGTACGGAATGTCTAGGTGATTTTAATTCGCGCGAGTAATAATGTTCCTGTTGTTGATATTGGTGGTAATGTTGATGATAGTAGTGGTGATGTTGATTAACATGACCAACGAGACCAATTAACGTATTCCACTTTAAGAAATATTATTTCTTAGAATAGTGTATTGATTTTTTTCGAAATAATTTTTGGATCATGTATTTAAGGGATGGTTATTTCAAAACTGATGGTCAATTGATTTAAGCCTAAGTTCATCTTTTTTTGAGATATATTTTTTGGTCTACTCCCTTCTTATGTTCTTTTCTACTGATTTATGTATACCTTTCAAGGATCTTTCGTGTTAAGAATAATGTTTCAATTATCCTTGAGAATCAAGCGTGAATCTAATTCCAAGGTAGAAGAATTAAATTACGTATCTGTATGTGTGTGTGTGTGTGTGCGATTATATCTTCGAAGGCGCGTTTTCGTGGACGGGAATTTTCTCGCAAATTAGCATATCGATTTGCCTAATTAACAACGTTAGATTAATGATATTCGATTAAATTGCAACACACAGCAACGTAGTTGAAAATAAGAGAGTGTTTTAAAACACGGTGGGAATTTTGGGAATAATGAGCTCGTTTTCATTTGTCTTATCCAACAATAGATAGAATTTTCCCTCTCGTTCTTATAATTTAAATATCAACCAATCAAGAAAAAGTTCATGCCAATTAATTAATGGTAAACATTACCCATAAAAGTAACCGACTTTATTGGTTCATTGATACAACACACACACACATACACACGCAACATAATTTTTTTTCTTAATTAAAATACTTAACAAACAATACAAACAGAAGACCTTAAAATAATTAATTCAATTATATTTAGTGTCTATTTTATTTATCATTTTTATAAACATATATTTTCATTAATTCGTGTTTATAACCAACTTTTTTGGTTCACTGATATAACACACAACATAATTTATTCCTAATTAAAATATTTAAGAAACCATACAAATTAAATTTCAGATTAAAAAATAATGAAGAATTGATTTAAATTATATTTAGTGTCTATTTTATTGATAATATTTATAAACACATATTTTCACTAATTTGACAAATCATTTTCATTGAATTTTAATTCAATGAATTATTTTCCATTAAATTATTCCACATTTTGGTAAAAACATTAGGAAAACAATATTCGGTAAATTATAGGAAAGGTTAGTGAAACGTTTTGCAAAATGAAAATCGGAAACAGGACGGAAGTTGTGATGAAGGAAGAGAAGGGAAGTGAAAAGGGAAGTGAAGGGAAGAGAAAGGGAAGGAAGGAAGGGTCGCTTGTTCGTAGATTGAAAAGCACATTTGGGACGGTTCGTAGCCATCGTTCCCTCGGGAAGCTATCGGCTCGCGTATCGAGAGGAGGGTGAACGCTTCCGGAAAGAGGAGGGAGGTGGTGTTTAAGGGGTGGTGAAAAGGGAGTAGAAGGAGGAGGGAGGAGGGAGTAGTAGTAGTAGAAGGAGGATGAGGAGGAGGACATGCAACAAGTAGTTCGGTTTTCAAAGCCCATTGAAATTGATGGCTTTCCCATACCATGACAAACTCCTCTACCGGTTCGCTTTCAGTTGTGGTATGGGGTATGATGGTGGTATGACGGTGGGTACCGTTCCTGGACTGAGCTTACAATACGCCGAAGCTTTTATCGATATTGCTGCTAGAAAAAGAGAATCAGAAAAGGATGAAAATAGAACAAGGAGAAGAAGAAGAGGAGGAGGAGAGAAAGTGAATGTGCATCGATGGAATGGGATAGAAATACATATACACCCTATATGGTGGTAAAAATGGAAAGAGTGATGATAGAGGGATGAGGGGGAAGGAGTAGGGGTATTATCGAGAGGAAAGTGGAAACTCGGGTGGGCTTTTATTACTTGCATTTTCACCTTGTCACTTTTCTCGCTTCGACACACCTCGCGTGCCATCGAACGTCACTACGTTCATTTTCTCTTCAATTTCTACCCCTCTACTCCCCCGTTTCTGTTCTTTTTTTTTCAAACCCCAACCTCAACCCCAACCCCTTTTGATTCCCTCGCTTTTTTTTCTTGTCTATCTTTTTCCTCTCTCTCTNAATTATTTTCCATACATTGTATTCTTTCTTCCAATTCCCTTCATTATTTTCGTACATTATATTCTTTCTTTCAATTTCACCAAATATTTTCTAATAATTTTATCTTCATTTTAAATATGCTTGTACGTTTTAAAAAAATGTTAAATTTAACCAATAACTTGGTATACTATTGTATAAAAATAATGTTCACGTATTTTACGTCAACATGAACGTATTTTCAGTGATAGACAATGTTGAAGTTACTAGAGAAGTAATTTTTCATCATCTTTCTATCTCGCTCAACTTTTATTTTATACTCTGCCCTTTTTGTTTTTTATATTCCCTGTTTCTCTTTTGACATTTTTTTTCTTCCCATTCTATCCACCTCTTCTCCCTCTCTCTCTCTCTCTCTCTCTCTCTCTCATTCTCTTTCCAACTATCATGCAGGAGAACAACGAATCGCGAGACTTTTCTTCGAGATTCATCAAATTTCGTCGAGAGCTACGAGGCCGCCCTCGAACGCTATCAAAGTGGCATTCTTTAACTGATTGTCCCCTGGAGGTATACGCGTTCAGTATCCCACTGGTACTGGTGGGGGTACCTACCCCCCTAACCTCCAACCCACTCTCTCTCTCTCTCTCTTTCTCTCAAACTTTTACGATAATCAACTGGAAATAACTTCGTAACTTTATTGCGACCCTTCTCTCTCGCTTCGAGCGCAACACCAAAAAAAAAGAGAAAATAAAGAAAAAAGTAAAAGAGAAAGAGATAGGATGAATACTATTAAAATAAGAGAGAGAGAGAGAGAGACAGAGATGTGTATAAAAAAATAAGAATAGAAAAAGATTTCAGATGCATCAAGCTGAGAATTATTTGCATTTTGTGTGTGTGAGCGTGTGTATGTGTTTTATATCTGCAGGTTTGAATTCGTTTATCTCGTTTTGGAATTTGTATATGTGTGCGTGTGTGTGTGTGTCGTATTTTAAAAAAAGAAAGACAAAAAAAAAAGGTAAAATAAAGTTAGTATATTTGAGTATTTAATCGGGTTATGATTATATCGACATCAGTGAAGAGAATTTGGTTCGGTTTCGTTTCATTTCGATGAAGATTCGTGTGCCCTCGATGTTATCCTAATGTCCAATCATTTGCTGTTACTTTCGCCGGTATGGTATTATAATTTCATCAAATCGGCATTAGGCGAGGTCGATTTTGAGAGTCGATGTAAGACGATTAACGTTAGTTATATATCTTATACCAAATGTATCCAGATATTTAAGTATGTATGAGTCTTTATACTATGTTATTATTATTCATTATTATTGATAAGTTTCTGTGAAAAATTTTTGTAAAAATATTATACCCTGTTGCCCTTTTATTTTTATCATCATTATTATTATTATTATTGTTATTATTATACGTGAATTATATTTTTTTTTCACTAATATCGGAGTCATCTCGGTTGGTATTAAAGATGAAGTTAAGAATAAAAAATAAAAAAATAAAAAAATGCGAGATTACGAGTCACAGAAATTGGATGCCCTGAAGGATTTCGAGATTCAAGCGTGCATTCTCATTAGTTTCTCGTCATTAGTTTCTTATTCGTACGTGATATGGATGTTTTAGTTTTGGGCTGAAAAGTATTAAGTTGCATGAAAAGTTCCTCCAACGTTTAATAATATTTATTACATTTTTTAATATTATTTTTATTTAGTTTTCGTAGCAACATTTTTTTCACGTTTACCAAACTTTTAATAAAAACATGAAACTAATAATATATTTTTAAAATTGGAATATTAATGATAAAAAAAACATACATACATACACACATATATTCTCAGTCAAATATTACAAAAATATATAACTTTAACGAACTGATATTTGAGTTTTCCATCCTAAAAATCCTTTAGATATCTCCTTAACAAAACAAAAACATACATACACAGAAAGAAAATAATAAACGAGATTTAAAAAAGAGACTATTTAATTATAAAACAACTATAGATATGTATGAAACTAGTATATCCCTATTTAATTACTTCCCCCGTTTGTGCGTTATAATCGATAGGCAATAAACGAGAGTGTAGAGAAGCAAAGGGAGTAAAATGAAATGTACGGTGAGGATCGGGGGGTGGTGAGGGATGTAGTAGTATGGTGATGTATAAGAAAGAAGAGGGGATTGGTGGTTCAGGGTGGAGGTAGGGTGGAGGTAGGGGTTAGAAAAGTGAGGTCGACGCGCCAGGACTGGAATTAATAGATTTAGTGATCGATGAAGATTATCGTTTCGTTCGGTTGCTATCCTCGATGGTCTTCGAAACACACGATGAGCTTTAAAGCGTGAGTCACTCGCGTGCAAGGTTTATATAGTACTACTATACCTAGTACACCACCACCATATCCGAGGATATACACTCAGGGAGAGAGTTTCTCCTCTACGGCACGACGTTGATAATCAAATTCGTCGTCGGATGACGAATCGACCAATTAAAGCCCGATCGTTCGTCACGATAAGGGCGGCCTGGGTTTGCCTGGGTTTGCCTGGGCCTCCTCTCTGCTTGCCTTCGCTTGGTTTAACTTCGGTTGCCTGGTCGATGAACCACACTGTGTTGTATTTAAAAGTATACTTAACCCAACTACTTTCAACCTTTTTATCAAATATCTAGCATAATAATTGTTATAAGTTTGGTTATATCTTCATTGCATTGGTTTCATTAGGCTTGTCTGGTCGATTAACCAAATTGTGTTGTATTTAAAAGTATACATGATCCAACTACTTTGAAGCTTTATATAAAATATCAAACATGGGTATTTGTTATAAGTTAAGTTATAACATCATTGCATTGGTTTCATTAGGCTTGTCTGGTCGATTAACCAAATTGTGTTGTATTTAAAAGTATACATGATCCAACTACTTTGAAGCTTTATATAAAATATCAAACATGGGTACTTGTTATAAATTGAATTATATCTTCATTTATTAGTTTTATTTGGTTTTCTTATTGGCTACTTGTCATTAAAGGAATCTTCTATCATTGATTCTGGATAAATTGTTTCCATTGTTTTGTACAAATTATGGGATTTATTATCGCATCGTTTTCAAATATCCCTGTGCGTTAGATTAAAATTATTTCTGATATATTCACTTAAATATGTTAGGATTTTTATAGACACTTCGTGTATCCTTCAGAATACCTCGTTGGGATTTATATTCCTAATTAAGGATCACGGGATGGTAAATAAAAAAGAAGAAAAAAAAGGTAGAACAGTCATTAAATACGTTAGTCTAATCGATAATTTTCGTGATGCACTTTGGGGAAAGAAAATTTTAGAACCGATTACCATTTTTGCCTTCCTCCTCTTCTTTTTTCTTTTCCTTCGGTCGAGTTCTTTTTTTTTCTTCTTTTTTTTTTCTCTCGTTCTTCTTTCTACTCTCACTTTGGCGTCCCGATGACAATTATATTTCCATTAGCGAGTCTTCGACCGGACGACCCTTCAACAAAATTTCTAATAATCGTCCCGAACGCACACGATCCATCGGTCCCACGGATCCTCTAATTCCTGTCCATTAAAAGGGATTCGTAAAACCGTTATTTTCACCTTCAACCAAACCACCCTCGTCATTCTAAAATAAAACAAAAGAAAAATATCGATCGATTATTTCGAATATCAACTCCAAATCATTTCTGTGATCTAAGAAATAAGTATATCGAGTATCGTAGAATGAAAAAAATATATAAAAATAATAAAACGTAAGAAAAAACCTATAACGAAAATGTAAGAGAAACACACATACACATAAACACATGTATATTTATTGAATGTCTTAGTTTTAATTATCGACTGGCAATATCATCAATCAGTTCGTCGTCCTTCTATGAAATCCAGACAACAGTTCTTCACTCTCCCCCCTCCCCCCGTTTTTTCAACACTACCACAACTATACCACCCTCTCATTGATTTGTTCTGTTTCAGTTTTTTCTTTTTCTATTTTTTTCTTTTTCCATTTCGTTTCGTTTCAGCATCTAAAAACCCACTCACCATCGATTCCATTCGTAGAGAGGTCGTACACTAATTCGCCGGTCATTAAGTCCGCCAGGATCGTTACACTCGGCACGATAGTTCGCTCAAATGTCCTCCTGAACTTCTTTTCCCTTCCACGGTTAAATTTTTTTTCTACCAGACCGAACATATTTATTTCTCATTCGTTACGCGTCAACGAAATCGACGAAGGTGAGGAGGATCACGGACGAGAATGATTTCTTCGGTGAGTGCTTTTTACTTGTAACCTGTTTGTTGCGCTGCTGTGCATGTCTGTGTGCGTATTATTAGTGAGAGTAGGGATTTTTTGATTTATTGGATTAACAAAAGTAAATTTGAAATATGTGTTACGATTTTTCTACGTCACCTGTGTTCTAATTTTTTTTTTCGGTCCCCCCTTCTTTTCTAGAATCAAATAAAAGACGAGTGTTCAAAACTAATGTATCAAGGAATATGGAATTTAATTAGTTGTTCGTTGATTGATCAAGTTGAGAAAAAAAAAGGGATTATTGTTGTTTATTAACAAATTCTTCAATCGAGGATAATTGTTTAAGATCTGTGAAAAAATATTTGAATAATTAATCGATACGTTGGTTTAATTATTTTAATATTTAATCGTTATTCAAAGTTTTTTCTTTGGAAGTTTTAAACTGTGGATGAAGCCGAGAGCTGGCGCCGCTGTTGCCGATAGCGGATCTTTCGTTAACTACTCTTCCTGAGATTAATAAATTGCTCATATTAAAGAAGATAATGATTAAACGATCTATTAAATTACGATTAAACAATTCAATAATTTAAAAATTATTGTAAACTTTTCTATTAATGTTATATTTTTAATCGATAACGTATTTATAATTAAGTCTAATGAAAAATATTGTTAAATTCAACTAAACATAACCTCAATTAACATTAGACTTACTCTTTAAATTTATATTACTTTTTACATGTAAAAAAAAAACGATTGAAACGAAAAGAAAAGAAAATAAATTTCTAAAGATTAAATCAAACCTCGTATTTTTAAATAGAAGATAATTAATTAAATTTCAAATTGAAGTAAAAAAAAAAGTGTTATTCGTAAAACCAATCGAATAAGAAATATAATAATTTGTCGAAGGCAAACGTATGTGTTTATTCGTGTTTACTTGGACCCCGTAGTTGTTTGTGGTAGTTAGCGACGAATGTTGAGTAGAACAGGACGGTAACGAAGTAGTTTCCGTCATTTATCGGTGAGTGATGAACGCGGTGAGCGGCGCGGAACGTCGCTTCGGGAGATAATGTTTTGCGGCAACAGGTGAGGCAGGTGCTCGACCTGAATGCCAGTGCTGCACGCGTCTAATAACTTGAATCTATGGATCAGGTGTTCTTCCCTCACTTTCTCTCTCTCTTTCTCTTTCTCTTCTCATCCTTCTCATTCTATCCCATTCTCTCTCGTTGACACAAAGTTCAAACTTACGATGGATAATAACAACGACTTACCGATTATAACAATTATTATAATATTTATTATAATATATATATATAAATTATTAACAATCTTTAGCAAATGTTTGTTAACCAACTAGTTTAAAAATCAACAATAAACAGACTTAAATATAAACATTTCTACAAACTTAAAATAAAACAGCAAGCAATCTAATTTTAATCAACAATACAAAAACCAAAAATACCAATAACATCAAACTTGTAAATTAATTACCAAAAAGCACGAATAGTTTGGAAACTGTTACAAATAAATTCAATGATCAATCTTTTCGATCACTATCATTCTTAAAATAGAAACCCAGAAAACAGTAGAGGTTATAAGAAATTGTTGGGAAGATTCTTAATTAACGAGTTAGCACCTGGAAGATACTAGTGTCCCTTAGGAATTAAACTGGATAAGAAATAGGAAGATGTAGGAGGGGGTGGGTGGGGAATAGTTGGTTGAAAAGGATCTCTTCGGTGAAAAAAAATTTCTCTCTCCTCAGCCGAGGTACATAATCTTCTCTAACGAGTCGAACAATTCGTGCCCGTCGGATAAAAAAACAGAAGAATAAGAAAAACCTCGAACATAGCTTCTTCTCACTTTTTCTATCTCTTTTTATTTTTCATACTCTTTAAATGCTAAAAGAAAATACAAGTCGAACGATTATCGGAGCCCCTTTACGAGTTTCTGACGCGAGTGGGAGCAAACATTTTCTTGTCTTTACCGACTCCTTAAACCTTACCCTCCTTCACCCCCCACAATTACAAAAACACACACACACACACATACACACATACGTATATGTACACAGTTGAATTTCTACGAGCGTGAAGAGAAAAAAAAACAACGTTGAACGAATGAAGGAAGGTATCTTACCGCATCGTATCGTATCGTATCGTATCCTATCGTATTGTATCGTATCGTATCGTATCCGTCAGAACGTGCCTCGAAGTAATCAAGAGCCTATAATTTAACCTGATCGAAAGGTACGACGGCGGGCGCTTAACGAACAAAAACGATCCTGCTTTTTCGTGTTAAAAATCATTACTACGATCTCGAAATTGTCTGTGTGTATGTGTGTATGTGTGTTGTGTTGGTTTTTGATCTGTGTTGTTACTGTTGTTGTTGATATTCCACATGTGATTATAATCTTAGGTCTCGTTTAAACTTTGCCGTTGTGTATTAACGATCAAACGATTCCGCAGAAGAACAATTTATAAAACATAAACTTTTTCGATCCATCTCCTCTTCTTCCCCATTTACTCACCGCTCCAATTCTTCTTCAATCCTTTAACCTAACTTAAACTGGTTGACGTTAATAATTATTATACGATTTATTAAATGGACTCTCTTAACGATTTGCGATAACGATTGGTAGGAGGAAGAAGAAGAAGAAGAATACTGAATTTCAAATAATTATTTGTTAATACGAGCTACCCATTTGTGTTTTCTGACTTCTTTTTTCTTTTCTTTTCTTTTCTCTCTTTTCTCCAAACTAATTTTATTTATAGCGATCGTTAGTGGAACGACCTTGAACGTGTTTCTTTTTTTTTTCTTTACATCCTTTGAAGTGTTTTTTTTTAATTTTTTTTATTTTATTTTATAGAAGAGAAGGATAATGTCTACCGAGAATCGGTACAAGGACGATGCGGAATCGATTTGGTTGACTCTCTCAAAGGCCACCACACGCTCAAAGGTAATCAATCTACACTATAATACTTAATAATAATCTTTAATTATATACCTTTAAGATAGATTTATTTTTTTTTTAATTATTTTTCTTCTCGAGATCGATATTAAAATATGTCAATTTTATTTAAAATAGAATATATATACGGCGTTTAAAATATATTAGTAATTAATATTAAATATATTTAGCTATGAAATAACATCGAGCAACTAACACGGAAGAAAAAACAGGAAAAATTGATTCTCTCTTTATCTCCCTTTCTTTTTCTAGTTTAAAGTTTCGTAGAGTAAACGAGCGACGTTTCCTTTTACCCGGAGTTTCTGCCCTTCGAAGATTCCCACGCGATTACTATGGTGTTCTGCGTCGGTGGTATTTGCATTTCGTTATATTCAATCGCGTCCGGGAAAAAGTGAGCCGAACAATGCAAATTACGATATTTGTTTGTACGTCGTAGTCGTCGAGAGAAGGAAAAAAGAGAGGACGATGGTAGAAGAAGGAGAAGAAGAAAGAGAAGGAAAAGGAAGAGGAGGGGGAGGAGGAGGAGGAGAGTTGGTGAAGGATCAGGATGAGACGAAGTGAAGTAAGAGGGGAAAGGAAGACTCCCCGGGGCGAGTTGCGACTGCCACGAGATCACCATCGACCTTAAATTTATCCACACTAAATCTCTACACCTTACCTAACCTAACCACAAAAAAAAACCCCAATACCCGGTACAACAACCACAACACCAGGGATGAATAATTATTATTGGGTTATATGCGTTTACCTAAACTCATAAATATTCTAATTATCCGATCTTCTTATCTTTGTATTTCTCTACATTCTGTCAAACCAATTAAAACCTAACCTAACCTTCATTACAATCACCTCGAATATTCAAATCATCGACCTGACTATTGACTTTATCGATTATTCTTAAAACAAACATTGATATAACCAATTTTGTTGAACCATTCACAACACATACACACAGACACCAGACATATTTTTTATTTTTTATTTCAAACGTACGGGAGTGACTGTATTTGTCAAATCAATTAAACAAAACATAACCTTCATTACAATCACCTTGAATATACAAATCATTGACCTAACTATCGATCTTATCGATTATTCTTAAAACAAACATCGATATGATCAGTTTTTTTAAACCATGCACAACAGGACATATTTTTATTTTTTATTTCGATTAGGATAACTATAGGTGATCCATGTGAGTAGTAGAATTTAGAAATTGAAAGTTAAAATAAGATAGTCGTTTGATAACGAATGAACCCAGGGAAAGGGGATGCTGTTAGAATTCCAAATAAAGGTTTTCGGCAGTTCGCATATATCGGAGTAGAGCTTCGCGGATTTTAATCAAGCACCGATCTGACTTTAAGGTGGGGATTTTGGTTAGAGCGTTGGGTGTTGGTTGTACGTTGAAGAGGGG
>JACGTP010000035.1:361269-433177 GCA_023678845.1 Mischocyttarus mexicanus | reverse complement strand
AATTCTTTCGTTTTCGTTCGATCCTCATCGATAAAGTTGTCCAACTGTTCATTATTTATTATTTGAAAACGTTGAGAGTATTCGTCAGAAATAAGTTCATCGATTTCTGAATTGATTGAGGATATTTAGGAGAGGAGTAAGAAGGAGTTGGGTGGGTTTTTTTATGGAGAAATCGGTTAGAACGATCGCAACAGGAAATTACGAGAAACCGGGCACCCTTTTCCGATCGTTTCTAGATTCATTCACTCACTCACGCGAACCCTTCGAAAGGTTGCTATCCCTTTCACAGGTTGTTGGTATGGTCTAGACAGTTTTCGGACTTCCTGTGGCCCGATTGAATTTAGTCTCTTTAGTGGTTTTGTTTTAGATTTCCTAAATCTGATTTCTATCACACGGGTTTTAATTTACCCTTTTAAACGTTCTATTAATTCGATTTTGTGACAAATTACAAAAAAAAAAAAAGAAAATGGTTTAAGATTAGTGATCAATTATTTAAACAACAAAGAAACCGAATATTCGATTTACGTTTAGGATTATTCCCTTCGATGAACCATTGTTGAGAAATATTACTGCAGTTTATCGACGCTCTTTTCCTGCCCAGGGATATCGTGTCAATGTTAAATATAGCTTCCACATGGTAATATAAAACATTAATATCCGCATTGCGGATGCACGAAAGGAGATAAGAAGCTTAAGGGGTGCAACAAAATAACTATCAGCTGTCAAGTCTGACATATCGAGAGAGGGAAATATTGAAAATATACTACGATCAGAAATAATGAGATCGAAACAAGGGACAGCAAATTGTACAACACAATTATATTCTCGAATCCTATAAAAAATTAAATTCTAAAGAATTAAACAAAATACGAGAATGAAAAATAAATCAAATCTTTGATGTACAGAAATTAATCGACACTCGTGCCTAAAACTAATTCTGAATAATTTGTTTAAAAATAAACATAATTCTGTTCGAATAATTCAATTATCAATTAACCGTAAATAAATCTTAAAAAAAAAATCAATTATGAACAATCAAAAAAAGAAGAAGAAGAAAATTTAGAATATTTGTGTGGGTCAAAAAAAGGGAACCCAAAAAAAATTCAGAAGTCCGGTTACGTGTAAAGCATTTTCGGTCCTTAACAGAGGGTTCCTCAGTAATCCCTTCACTAGAAAAAAAAGAGAGAGAGAGAGAGAAAGCTAACTCAGTTGATAAAATCTCTATTTATAAGTGTCCCACGGCCGCAATATCGAAGACCTGAGGCTAGATAGAGGCCATTCTTAGTCCTGGGGCCTAGGGTATACGGTATCAGGGACGGTGGTGGGTATTACTCGTAAGCACGCGACTACTTAGCATGCAAATGCATGAAAGCAATAAACTACTCAATACACTGCAGGGAATTTACCACGATCGATTTAGCTAGCCCACGATGCTGCCTACCTGCCTGGTTGCTTGCTTGCTTGCTTTACCTTTACCTTAACTCCGACTCCGAAACTTTAAAGGCACATACGATGCCGCCAAGTACCAACAGCTCTGTGTATTCCCAATTTAAATGGCCAAGCGTGTTCCACACAACCAATACCTACGCTCCTTTTGATATTCAACCCCACAATACCACCCAACCCCTTCCCACTCCCACTACCCCTGCTCTTTCTTCTCCCTTTCTATCCTTCGTTCCGTTTCTTAGGTCAACTAGTACACGACTTACTTATACGTGTAAGATCGTTCTTGGTTTAGCTATTTTGTCTCTGTGTATGTGTGTGCGTGTGTGTGTTTGTGTTTGCTCCACGCGATAAACGTAAATCGTCGACCGGTTGCTCCCACCCTCCTCCACCCTCTACCAACCACCTCTTTCTCTTTCTCTTCGTTGAACATGGTCGACCTTTTCTTCTTCATAGGTTGCCCCCGTGACGTTCGAGACGCCTTTTCCGAACTGCTATGCTACACCTAAGCGAATACGATGCAATCGAGTCCTCGGTTACGGTTATCGATCGAGTCAAGGACGAACGGAAACTCTTAACTCACATTACTCTTAAGACTTTTTTAACGTTAGCTATAAGTTTTTCCTCTCGTATTTCTTTTCTTTAGATTGTTTCCTTTTTTATTTTTTACCATCCTTTACTAGGGTACAAGTATACGTGAGTATATGTGTGTGTTGGGGGTGATTAGGATCACAGGAGATTGGATTACTATTTCGTTTGATATTTATAGTTCTTTTTTTTTTATTGGAATAGTCATTGCTTATCGATCAAGTTAATCTATAAAATAAAAAGTTTAATGATTTTTGTTTTGTTTTGTTTTTTGTTTTGTCGGAACGGGTTTTTCGTTCTCTGTGTTTTTAAAAAAGTTGGTCTACGACTTTGGATTCTATGAGAGAGAGAAAAAAAGGGGAATGGAGAATAGAGGGAGAATATAGATAAAAGAAAAAAAAAAAGTTATGCGAGTCACGTTGGATCGGCGGAGGACTTTTGTGGTAAATGAACGGTTGGTTGGTTGGTCGGCTTACGGACGTCTCTCATTATATCGTTAGATCTACATTAACAGTGGCCAGATCAGGGAGCTCATCGATCGTTACACCACCTAATGCATTTTCAATTAATACCGTCGACTAACTCAAATGGATCATTTCTTTTTTTCTTTTTTTTTCTTACGTCCTCCTATATAATTTTAACACCGGAGTGCAACAACTGACGCCAACGACAATTCCATCCTAACTTTTCGTTAGAATTTGAACAAGTTTTATATTTCTTGTATAAAAATTCAATCCGATTTATCATAATTAAACAAATAAAAAATTAAAATTTAATTCCTAATCGATTATAATCAAATTTTATATTTCTTTTTTGTTACAGAATAGACTATTAGGCCTATCAAGTAGAAAATGGAGCAAGATTTCAATTCAATTATTTGCATTTTTTTTTGCTCCGTTTTATACTTGACAAGCCTAATAAAATCCTATTTAAACAAATAAGAAATTAAAATTAAATTCCGAATCGATTATAATTGAATTTTATTTCATTTCGTTTTATTAATTTTTTTGTTTTTTGTTTCAAGATAAATGACAAAAATTAATATCACGCAAGGACAACACCGATAAGAGAAGATATGTCAGAATTGTGTCAGAAAAGAATTTCTGTTCAATGGAATTTCAACATTGAACGACAATAAATAAATTCCTTACTGTATATCTCATCCAAAATTGATCGAGAAGATTGTAAAAAGAAAAGAGAATTGATAGTAAGTAACCTATGGTTTGATCGATCGATCCTAATCAAAATTCGATCAGGATGAGTTGCCTACCGTGAACCTAACAATGAGACTCGATTTCCAATGAGACTATTTCCAGCAGCGATAAAAGCCATAGGAAGAAGATACTCGTACCTTGCGTTTTATTCATTCATTCGTTCGGTCATTCGTTCATTTATCGCAACATGTGTGTAATTTCGAAACGGAGATCCTTTACAAGTTAGGTTTGCAGATTTGTATACACCAACGTGAAAAGGAATAAACTAAGAAAAAAGTGTAAAAGATAACAGGAGTAGTATAGCTGTGTACCAATGATGATAATGATTATGATGATTATGGTGGTAATGATGATGAAGATGATGATGATGATGATGATGATGATGATGATGACGACGACGATGATGATGATTAGATCTACCGCTTATGATCGTCGATGAGGTCGACCTTAGGAAGAAGAACAAATACAAAGAATTTTCTTTCTTTTTATCTTGAACCCCCTTTCCCCCCTTCCCCCAATCATCTCTTTAATCCACCCTACATCTTCTGTTGTATTCTTCCTTAAAAACCCTCCTCTCACCTCTCATTTTCCCTTTTTATTATTATTATTATTATTATTTTGTCCCCCCTTCTAACTTTTCTTATCGATACGGCATGGCGCTGTGTTCAAAAATTACATCGGCAAAAACCCTCGAAAGATTCCAATTACTATACCGCGAATACTTTACCAATCTCGACTTAATAACGATCGCATTATTACCGATTATTATGTCAATCATCATTTGCAGCATCCAAAGGTAGTCCTTTCGAACCAAATTTTTAGTAATATTATAAAATATTATATTATATGATATTATAAATCAATCAATTATAAATTACTTTTATTTTTTTTTTTATAGTATTGTATAATATTTGATTGGTGGAAAAAAAAGTCGGACTTTTGTCCACGATTCAATGGAGAAACCCGACATTATTTTTCCACCAACCCAATATTACGAATTAATAAAATATCGAATATATTATATATTTATTTTTTTATGATATTACCGATTATTTTTTTTATCGTGAATATAATAGTAATAATAATAATTATTATTATTATTATGTTTAAAAGGGTATGGATGATATAAAATTCGTAATTATCGTCAATGTCATATCAAACCCTTTTTATTTTTCTTTTATTTTATTTTTTTATTTTTTTATATTTATCATGATAATATATCAAATAGTTGAAAAGATCGAATGCGCGACATATGCGATCGGTTTCCATTATACATCTTTAATATCAACGACGTTTCCGGGGCTCTAGTTAGTGACTCGTTATTTCGAACACGTGTTAGTCATAAAGACAACGATCATTTTTATTATCCGCATTATAGCTGACCATGTTTTTCTTATCATCCTACTGAACCGTACATCGCACGTAGGTTTACTTTTATCGTACCGATCTCTCCTCCACCAACGGGGAGTCTCGTTCCAAAGCTTGGAACAATCATAAAGACATACTTTTTACCTTTTTCTTTTTTATTTGTCGATTTTTTTTGTTTTCTAAAGAAATTTCCTAGACACGAAAAAAAAAAGAATATCGTTTACCCTTTTTAACAGTAATAATAATAATAATAATAATATTAATGATTTCGTTTTAGAGGTTAATAAAAAATGATCGGTAAAAATAAGTGGTTTTAATAGAAGAATTTGTCAGGGAACAAAAATGATTGATCTAAGTCGAACGAAGTTTGGTGTAAATGAATTCTGTATAGTCATCTTCTTATCTTAAAGATATTATTAAAATATCTCACATGTGTTCTAAAATAATTATAATTGATTGAAATAAAGATCGGTAAGATGTTCGACAAAAAAGATGCTGAAATTTGTAGAACAAGTAACATACAAGTAACAATGAAAGTATCTCACAAGTGTTCTATAATAATAATCAAAATTGATAGAAAGATCAGTAAGGTGTGGACCAAAAATATGAAATTTGTAGAACAAGTAACATACAAGTAACAATAAAAATATCTCACAGGAGTTCTGAAATAATAATTATAATCGATAGAAAGAAAAATCGGTAAGGTGATTGACAAAAATATCCTGAAATTCGTAGATCATTCCAACCATACAAGAATATTCAATTAAAATATTCGGATTTAAAAAAAGAAAATCAATTCGATATATTTGAGTATACATTAAATAAAAATAAATAAATAAAAACACATAAAAAACAAAAATCTGTTCTAAAATAAAAATAAAAAAAATAAAGAAAACGAAAGGATTTCGGATTATGGAGTGAAAGAAAAAAAGAAAATGGTGGTTTTATATGGTTTACCCGTTGGTACAATCTGGTGATTAATATCGCAATAGAGGAAATCCGTGAACAAGAATAAAAGCTTATTCCCAGATCGCGTCTCGCCGATAAAATAAATCAGTCGGCGGTAGGATTCTCGCTATTAGCCGAGCGAATCGGTTAGCACGAAATCGTCGCGGGGGACAATAAATTTAATGCTCGAGAAAGCCGAGTCTGCCTGCCGTCCACGCTCCTTTCGTATACACGTATACATGTATATAAGTATGTATGTATGTATATATGTGTTTGACTAGGTATACCAACGCACCAAGATACGTGTTAGAGGTCCTATGGTGTGTATAGAATTGCTTGAAGAGAAAGCAAGCAAGCAAGCAAGCAAGCAACCAAGCTCGTTGGCGAGGCAGCATTAAGTAGAATTGCGCCGGCGTATAAACAATTGGATCGATAATTTAAGATCATTATCAAACCGGTCGCCACCCCCTTCCCCCTTACTATCCCCTAACCTCCCAACCCCCCAAACTCCCTGTCCCTTTACTCTACTACCACTACCTTTATATTAGTGCCAACATCGCGACTGTAAATTCGCTTGCGTTGCAGCGGTTCTCACCTTTGGATCGAACCAACTAAACCGGTACCTGAGTTAGTACGTGTGGGACCATAGTGATTGATGATACCGAATGATCGGTAAGACTTATTTCCCCACCTTGTCGTTCGTAGAAACACCTTAACTATCTCCGACTTTTTAATGATCCTACAAATTAAACTTACTTTTTATAATATTTATCTCTCTAATGAATTTATTCTTTAAATATCAGTAATATAAGTGTATGTAAGAAAAATTGATAGTTATCTAAAATAAATTGATAACAATTTTCTTTGTTAATAATTTTAATATATTTAGAATATAATGGGAGGTTTTAAAAATAAAATAATTATGATATTTAACTGTTAGATATTTAAAAAAAAAATCTTAAAAATATTACAAACGTATATACAAGAAAGAAATAAAAGAAAATTGACATGATCGATTTAAGTTATGTGGAACGAATAAGGTCCGAGTTCCTTATCGTAACTTCGAAGTAGCAGAATATAAAGGGTGGGATAAAAGTGGGTGGGATGGTGGGTGTTGATGGGGTGGTTCGAGGGTTTAGAGGAGAGTAGGCAAACGGTGTTCGCAACCCTTTGACGGGTGCGTGCACGCGATCCTTAGGCCCCTAGTGACGTCATAATGAAGAGCTGTAGGTATTGGGGGAGGTGGAGGAACAGGAGAGGGGTAGGGGTTGCCGCGTATGTAAATCAAACGTTAACCACACGCGAAACGACGCGTAACCTGCTTTTAAATTGCCGCTGGGGTCTGATTGGTGGTGCATTGCCGTCAACGTTAATCGTCATCTTTCGAGAACGCTTGTTCTACCATCGTCGATTTTTATTTTGTTTTTTTCAATCTCTCTCTCTCTTTCTCTTTTAAAAATCAACCAGAGATGTAGAAAAAAAAGCCAAGAATATTTGATTCATTTTCATCGTACAGACGAGTTAACGTTGAACGAGCGTATAAACGGCAGAAAAGAAGTTAGAGTTGAAGGAAAAAGGAAGAAATAAAAAAAAATGGGTAAATAAGAGGAGGTGGTGGTGGTGGTTGAAGAGAACGGAGGGAGAGGAGGAGGAAAAGGGGGTAGAGGGTTAAAAGTCGAAGTGTTCTTATCTCCGTAACGTCGCAACATTCAAAAATCATCGGCACGTTCAGAGAGCATCCATACGAATGTTGTTTTTTTTTTCTTTTTTTTTTTTTTTCTTTTTGTTTCCAGTCGAGCCGGCAAACGCGAACACGCGCTTTTTTTCTCGCACGACTGGTAAGGAGTTAACCCGATGGGCTTGAAGTGGGGCGTTTGCTGCGACGGCGTTTCTGCCGGAAGTGCTCCTTCTTTCCTCCGAGCTAACCCTCTCACCTCACCCCCCCGTAAACCCCCGTCGCCCCTTCTTCCACTTTCCTCCCCCCCCCCCCAGGTTACCACCCACTCATCCTTCTACACCTACAAGCCTACTCTTCTCTTTCGTACAACCACCCGATGTTCTTCTCTTTCTTTCTCCTCCAGTCTACTCTCTCTCTCTCTTTCTCTCTCTTTCTCTCTTTCCTTCATTTTCGATAACGCATGAGCGAACGCGTAAAAATTAGAAAAGGAATCCAGGAGAATGAGCGCGCAGATTAAAAGCAACCTCGCGCTCGAGTATTTTTCCGCAATTCTCTGCTCCTATGCTTATCCGGCCAACACGGTTTACCCTTCTTCTTCTTCTTCTTCTTCTTCTTCTTCTTCTTCTTCATTCCTCTCTCTTTCTCTCTCTCTCTCTCTGTCCTTCTTTCTCGTTTACTGTTTTACTCTTTCTGCAACCCTAAACTCATACCTTGTTCGTTTGGAAAGCAAAAGACTAACGTACGATCGTGAGAGTTAGTGTGCATGGCTGAAATCGGTACGATCTACACTTATTACGTTTATCATATTCTTCAATGAAATTTATATTAGCTTCAATAAAATGGGACGAATCTAAACAATTTTACTAAACAAATATTCTTAATTAGCTCTGATAGGATTTATTCTATAATTTATTCATTTCATTCTTAATATTAAAACACTGTTAAAGTTAAATCCCTGTACACTTGATTCTAAAATGAACCGAGTTTTGTCAAAGTTGTTTTGTGGACTCAAAAATAATGAAACAATAAATGAAAATAATCTTTAGGGTGTTCACTGTTACTGAAATTGGTCTAAAATATTAAAGAAACACACTTGCATAATTTACTTCAATCTTTTAATTGAATTTTATTTGGTTTTGATTAGTTAGGACGAAGGACGATAACTGATTGCGATGAAGTTCATGAAAAACTTGCAATGAATCGAAGAGTCATTAGCCAAGTACAGGTAACCCTTCTACAATACGGTATCTTATAACACGGTTTCGCTCTGTACTGGCTCTGGGTCTCATACAACACGGGTTTACACAACACGGTATTTTCTAGGAACCTATCTACCGTGTTAGAGGAGGGTTATCTGTATATATATTTAGAGAATTCTTAATAACTATAGTTAACTCGGTTACTTGACCAAGAATATCTTCACAGACCTGGTGGGTGTATGTTCAATAACTCAGCAACCGAATTTATCTTGAACTTTAGATCTAAAATTTTCGGTTCTAATATTTTATAAATCATTACAACATTATATACCAAAACTCCATTTAAAATAAATCATAAATTATAATGAAATATTGAACAACAAATTATTTATTCAACTAACTAAACAAAATTTTCTTCATCAATAATTAAAATACAATTATTTTCTTTCTCATTTAAGATACTGTTTGATTTCTAATCGAATTCTTGCGATACATGTACATATCCTGATACAAAGGATGATAAAGGAACAGGAATAAAAGTAAGATGAACGACCGAGAAGATGGATGAACGGTAGAGAGAAAAAAAAAATACAAAAAAGAAAAATAAGAAAGAAGATAAAATAAAAGGATCACTCTAGAGGTGGTAAGAAAAGAGGAGAGAAAGGAAGGAAGTAGGAAGGAATATTGCTAGGAAGTAGCAGAAAAGCACTCCGAATGCAATCCACGTACCGACTGCTTTCAAATATTAATGTCACGTGACTTATTATATCCAAGGTGTGTGCGGTGGAGCGAACAGAGTTCTGCCATCTACGCCACTACCACCCACCCCTCACCCCTCACCCCCTTTTCTCTTCCACTCATTCTTTTTTCTTTTTCTTATTCTCTTGGTGGTGTAGTGTTAACGTTTTCAAAATAAATACGTTAGGGTTATTCTATTTTAATTATTATTATTTTTAATATTCAACTTAAATAATATACACTTGCAACCTATTAATCGATTTTTCTTTTTACCCTGTTTAATTTTTTTCATTCAGCTTGTTTGGAAAGTAACTTCATTTTTTTTAGCAGAAATTTTCCTAAGTGACGTTAACCGATACCAAAACTTAATTCCTAATCTTAAAATCAATTTAACATTTTAATAACAAATACTTCAAACGCAATTCTAAAACCTTGCTAAGTACTTTCTTTTTCTTTAAAATCGCATTAAATGCAATAATAAAATCAAATAGTCGTCAAATATAATTAAATACAATATAATTAATTAAATACAGTTTACAATTCAACATCCAAGTATTATCATTTATCAGCTACGATAAATTGTCACAATTTATAATTCAAACTACTTGAAAATATTTCACGATTTAGGTATTAGGAATTATTGTAGGATCATTCTTTCGGTGATACGGTTTTCTTCTTCTTGGAATAAGAAAGACCGGGAGAACGGGAAACGTTGGTTTGTAGAAAAGGATCCTCACAGACGGAATATTCTCCTCCCCCTTTTTACCTCCTCCTCCTTCTGCTGAAGCCCACCTTTATGTTTTATGCGATAGATCAGCTGGTGGTGGCTGTCGTACGGATGTGCGCGTTCCAGGGATAAAGTAAGATAGACGGATACCTTCGTATATATGCGGATACGCTTGCGGATAAATTCAACGTAACGTTCCGCGGCTTTGCCAGTTTTACCTATACCTACAAACCCTATCTCACCCTCAACCCCTATTCTACCCCACCTCATCCCCCTACTCTAGCTCCTCTTCTTCCACCTCTTTCTCGTAGGAATAACCCTCCTACGTTTTTCCGTGAACACTCTGAACACATCTATGCGTGCATTCGTCCCGTATCGCACTGACAACGACCACCCCCGTACCCCCTGTACCCCCGTTTTATTTTATTTTTCTTTCTAAAAGGTGAGATAGAAAGAGAGACAAAGAATAGAACCCTGGTGGTGGGGAAGTTAAAATAAAAATATATAAAATATAATACTACTGCATAGAGAACACAAGGGAAAAGTGAGAGAAAGGATGGTTGGAGTGAGGAAGCAAAGGGGGTTGGGGGGTTTAGGGAAAGGATGAAAAAAAAGTCTTCCACCCATCTGTATAAGAGAGGCAAAGCGTGTAAAATTGTTCCTTTCGTCCCTCGTCCTCACCCGGAGATTAAGGAAAGGACTATGGTGTGCCGTTGCGGAAAAACGCTTCGGTTGGATCAGCCATAAATTACGAGTGTAGCAGAATTCCCAGAGACGATCGTTATTCCCGGGTGCGGGTAAATGTAAGCGGTAAAAGAAACTCTTTCCTAACTTACAACCAAAATAATAATAACAATAATAATAATATTAATAATAATAATAATGCGAAGGAATGTATTTTAGATCGTTTATTCAATTATATCGAAAAATGTATGCATTTGCAACAAAAATAAAAATATTTAAACAAAATAGAATACAATTATTCAAAATAATGTACTTAACGAATTAAATAATAATGGGATCCTGTACCTGTACCCCCATCCCCAAATAATTCTAATCATTGAAACCCACAATTGAAGATAAAATTGAATCCATTTGTTATTTTTCTTTTAGGAAAGAATGCAAACGTACCAGTTGGCCGAATCACGGAACCGGGCACACCGATGCGGTACACCGTACTCCGGTCTACTTTTCCGGAGAAAGAGGATTTGTTATTCTTTGAGCATAGTCGGAGTAAAGTGTCGGTGCCGTGCACCTTCCACGAAATGGATGCATAAAACATAGGAATAGATAGTGGAGGTTCAGATGCGGACTACACCCTGGTGCAGTCTACCCAAGCTACCCTAACCCCACCCACAAACACTACCACCACCACCATCACCCCCGCAACCCGCCAAACCCCTAAGTTCCGGATCTGGCAAGTAAAAAGCAAGCCCGAATATGACGTATGCATGCGAATACAGGAACGTATCCTTTCTACCCTCTAGTTTCTACACCACCCACCTCAACCCTTATTCGCCATACCCTTCCTACCCCGCCCCCCCGATCACACACACCTCCCCCCGTTCTACCATTTGCTCCCTTCACCGTTCCTATACTTTTACTTGCTGGATACCTCTACTAATACTAATACCACTACTATTACTATTACTACTACTACTACTACCTTTGTCTCTTTTATTGGTGTTCTCCGGAGAATTGATAACGGCGGAACGTCGTCACGAGTACGCTAATCGTACTCGAAAGGATACTCGAGACTGCCGCGGTATTTTTCGCGATTTCCACGATTCCTCTTTCTCTCTTTCTTTCTCTTTTTCTATCTCTTTTCTCCCTTCTCCCGTTTTTATCTTTTTCCGGTACATCCGTAACCACCCTACTACGTTCTTTACTCGATATTTACTTCAGCTATACGTATGTATATATGTGTGTGTATAAATGTATGTATATACGTTTTACGTTAAAGAGCAGACTGCTACGGTTACAATGAATATCTTTTTTCGTTTTTTTTCTTCTTCTTCTATTTTTTTCTAACGATTTATATATATATAGACAATAGACTTTGAGTATGGAGAGAAAAAAAAATTTGGTTTCAAGATTTATTTTATTATACAAATGATTTTTTTTTGCGAGAGAGAGATATTATGTTTTAAGTGTTGAATAATATTTAATGATTTTATTAATGAAACATTGAACTCGTATGATTTATATTGCAATAAATAATAATTGTAATATAAATAATTGATTGAATTTTGCGACTATTTTTATCGCTTTTAATTATAATAAGTAATTGAATTTGAATAGAAAATAAATGGGTACTATGATTTGTTATATATTATGCCAATATAATTGTTTATTATAATATAAATTACACGGTAAAAAGAGAGTAATAATAATAAAAAGTACATTACTTTGAAAAATCACACAGTGAATTGACGACGTTTTTCTTCAAAAAATTAATTGAAATTACTTTCAGTGATAGTTCGCAGGATTATTTTCCGAAAACTGCACAACTACATAATCAATAATTATATTCGTGATAAACATAAATTTATATTCTTCTATTCGATCTTATTTTCTTTTTAAACGTCATCTCATACAATTTCATTTCTAATTTGTTTGCATAAAAAGTTTCACATCGAAAAAAATTTGCCGAATCGTTCGAACGTGTCCGTCGAAGAAAAAAAAAAAAAGAAGAATTGGCTCCTTTCTTTTAAAATCTTTTAATAGGATCTTCGTTTCTTTTTCTTCCAATCTTTTTTCGTCCTTTCTTACCCCAATTCTATCCGAATATCCTCGGTTCGAGCACGAAACGAATGACACCGGCAGATTGTTCCTGTCATTCCGCACCCAACCAGGCGACGTCTCTCAGCGATCATCCAGGATACACGGAGAATGGACGATGCAATTTCGTTAGACGTCTTCTCCGATGGGAAAGAGAGAAAGAAAAAAGAAAGAAAAATAAAACGGAAAGGGAAATAAAAAAGAAACAAAAAAAAAGAAACAGAAACTCAGGGAAATCTCCGGAGTCGAAAAGTGGGCTCTGCTTGGGGGGAAGCTTGGGGAACAGTTCAGACGTATGTCAGCTTCCGGACAGATAATTGAATTTTAATTTTGTAATTTCTCTAGGTGCACAGAACCTTCGCCCTTTTTTCCCCCATTTTATTCTTTTTTTTCTTTGCTATTGCCAATCCGAGAAGAGAAAATAAAACATCGGAGTGGATCGAGAACTGTCTCTGATAAACTTTTCAGTTACCTTTTTTTAAAACGTTTGTTCTTCACGGTTCAATGAAATAAATAAATATTGTCGGATTTGATGAAATTCTGATCGATATTTTGATCATTTTATATAAAAGTTTGTTGTTGTATATGCAATTGTATAAAAACTACAGGTCGAGTAGTTTAGTTTTGTTTAAGAATTTAAGTTGGTATTACTGGTTAAGAAGAAGAAGAAGAAGAAGAAGAAGAAGAAAATGTTTCCAGTAGCTATTTTAATTTCTATTTCTGTTAGACAGGATAAAACGTTGAAGGAAACGTTAGTATATCCATAACCTTTAAGTTTGTGTTTGCTTAACCAATCACGACGAATGAAAATCAACGACCCAACAACGTTCCACCAAGATCGTCCCGAGAAACGTCCGTCCGAGGGAAACGTCATCAGGCAAACCTTGTAATTTTGATCATTTGACCGCTTATAATCCACTGCCCACGACGGTTCTTACCACAGGATTTATTGTCCGGTCACAGCAAGGCTTCGAGATTCTGAATCCTCGAGTAATATCCTTACAGTATACTGAATCGGTAAATAGATGTGGGTATACAGTAATCAAACTTATAAAAAATATATTATTATTATTATTTTAAATAGTATAAAACATTTTCTTTTTTACCAGAGTATTCCAATTCTTTTGATAATATTTCTTTTTTTATTTATTTACTTATATTCACTTGAGAAATGTAATTGAATTCATTTTTTGTTTCATTTCTTTTTTAATTTCCAAGCAAACTTAGAGGTTCACTTTAAAGGGTGAAACCATTTTTGGGATGAAAAAATCGAATTTTTTTTTTACATTAATCGATTCCTAAACATGTCGTAGGATGAAAGTAGAATCATTTGAAAATTCCGAGAGGTTCTATTTTTACGAAACAAAATTATTGACAATAATCATGAAATTTGAAAATTAATTTTCAAAAGCCTGACAATCGTTCAATTTTCAATATTTTCTATAAATCCTAGTCTATATTTTTATATCGCCAAAAGTTTACAAATTAAAATGCTGTTTGATTTTTTTGACGTCTTATAAGCCAATCAGCTGAAATCGTGCAGATACTCGGTCTTTTCTTCAAGACAACCTTCGAAGTGGTACAACTTATGTTCTTACGAAGACTTAAGCCTGAAAATTTCTTTACACTCTACTGAAATGTTATTAAACGTATCATAAAAACTTCACAGTTTTATCTTTTTACTGGTCATCAAAAAATAATTCCTAAAAACTGTTTAGAAAACCGATTGTCACTTGGGGCGACCCCCTTAAGGCATAATTGATAATTTTTATAAAACAATTTTTAAACAACTCTATTAATATTTGTAACAACAGCAAACATTGTTAAAAATAATCACAAATGACGTAATTAATCTGAGGAGAGTTTCATAGCAATCCAAGACGATCTCTGTAGGTAGAGCAAGAAATCATGAGACATAGATCGAAGGATGAAGATCAGAATTTGTAACAATGATTCAAAGAGAGAGAAAGAAAGAGAGAGAGAGAGAGAGAGAGAGAGAGAGAGAGAGAGGACTGAAGGAGTAACGTCTGTTTTACAGTTAACGATGAATTCGCAGGGTCCGTTTCGGTTGAACCGATTACGTTCATTCGTCACTGACAGAAGGTACATCGATTAACGTTACCCAGGAGTACACTGCAATCTGTCTGCTATGCGAAACGCCAACGGGTTAGATAGAGTTTAGTATCGCGTAAAGGAATAAGGTACAACTACCAACCTAAGAAAGGTTCTAACATTGGTGGACGTACGGTTATGACGCGGAAGGATAACTCTCGTGACTTCTTAACCTCCCTAACTCTATTTAATCTTTAGACGAATAAATAAGATCCTGTTGCCTATAAGAAACAACCATTATATTTCTCTTACTCTGATATTGATCAGTTTATTTTCATTCCCAATCTACAAATAAACCAAACAACTTTTAAAACCAACACATAAAATGCTTAAATGCAAACATTATGCTAAAGATTATTTCCCTTTAACGTAAACCATTACTGTACTCGTTATTTTTCCTCAAGAAAATACATACTCATTAATCTTACCAAAAATCATTCCAATCAACTCTAATCGTATTATCCTTAACCTAATTTTTAATGTTACCCTAACACGATTCTGTCAATTCAAATAAATGCCGAAATACTTTTAATGTTACACATGAGGTGTCCCCATTATTACCCAATCCTCGTTTCACTTCTCCTCTCAACCTATCAAAAAAAAAAAAAATAGAGAGAATAAGAAAGACAAAACAAATGGAAGGATCCTATTGGTAGTAGTAACATTAACACAATGTAACATTCACGGTACGTGAGTATCCCAGAGCCACGTTCTCTCGAAGGGACTATAGTAGTAGATAATTCAGCGCGTATCTCGGTAGCAAGCTCGTCGTCCTTACTGGTTGGTTGGTTGCTTGCATTGGGTCGGCTACATCACAAAGAGACGCAAACCCCAAGCAATACACTGAAATCTTCCGTTCCCTTCCGTTCCCTTCCGTTTCACGATAGTCTCACGTTGCGTACAGATGAAGGAAAGAAGAGGTTGGACTGTTCCCTGAGGAAAGGAAACGTGCTGAATGTGAGATAGAGATAGAATTAAGAGAAATAGATGGGAGTAAGGAAGGGGGGAGGAGATGGATAAAAGTGAGAGGGGGGAGGGCTTATAAAACAAGAGTTGAACAACAAGACAGGAGATTGCTGGACGGACCGCGAAAGGTTGGCGCCATCGCGTGATTATCAATTTGGAATTACCTGCTTCCCCCCTTACCCCCTCCCCCTTCTCGCCGATCCCTTCCAGCACCGAGGCTCGACCTCCGCCTCCTTCCTCTCTCCTCCAATCTTTAACCCCACCTCTTGTCCTCTCCTCTTGTTCTTTTTCAACTTGTTTTGTTGGTAATGCACACTGAGAATGGGAGGAGGACGACGGATTATCGAGGAAACGACCATGGATACCACCTAACTTTATTTCTGCATCCTCTACCCGTTCTTCTTATTCTTCTTCTTGGTAAGACGGGAGGGAAAAAGGAGGGATTATATACTTCTTGACTTCTTGACTGCTTGCACGAGCGCCTTTCACGAAAGATGTAGACTCGATGGCGCGTTACAAGAAAGTCGTTTATTGTCAGAGGAATGGGGTCTTAGATTTGAAACTGCAAATATATTTCATGGAACACGTTAGTTGGCATTTTCTATTTTAGTCAATGTTGTCTCATTTACAAGGAAGAAACAATGTTAGTTATTTAATGTTACCACCGGGCTTACACATTGTCCGGTAACTGATTTTAATGTCCAGTTAACGCCCCACGTTTGTTATTTTCTAATTAAATATAAATTGTTTCTTTTCTTTTTTAAGCTTTTAAGTTAATTCAATCTTATTATTTTTATTTATTCGTACGGTCAATGAAATTATTTAAACGTTTTAATTTTTGTAGGAAATCTTATTTGGAAGTTTGGTTTATAAGATTTTCAATGAATTATCAGCAATTGTTGGAAATTATTTGAAATTGTTCAACGCAATAATCGAAATATTAGAAGAAAAAAGAATAAAAGAGTTTAATAAATAATGAATAACAAATGTTATTTTAACAACATTGCGTTGAAGATTCAATATGGATTATTAAAAAAGGAAAAAGAAAGGGAATGAAACGAAACATCAACTAACCAGCAACCAACGATCTATCAAAAAGGGCCCATCAAGAATCGACCAATAATATCGATGACGGAGACCGCATTCCAGTACCTACCGGATCCGATGCCATTCGTCAGTCGAAGAATCTCTTCGTAAATAATACGATACGAACTTACACTCACACAAACACACTCACACACACACACATACACATTAGTAAGAAAACTTTTATACACTGTCACGAACGTTAACTTAAAATTTCTTCACAAACAAGTACACATGCTCATATATGTTACTGTATATGTGTCTGTGTGTGTATTTGAAAACCTTAAGAATGAAAGAATATGGGTGCGAGTGTAGGGGAGCATGGCAGTGGCAAGACACTGATTGAATTGAAGTAATATCAGGAGCAGTGAGTAATGATCACCTTGGATTCAAATGTAGACCCTCTCCACTGTCTGTGATTCGAGTTCTCTTTCCTACGTACACATATACACAAACACACTAACAAATCCTTTTACGTTTATACGATCATGTTAAGCTAACGTGTGTATCTCGAGAGTTTCTATATATGTGTGTGTGTGTTTGTTATGTATGTATTTGTGAGGATCAGATAGTGTGCAGTCATGCCAGGTGATTATATCGCATTATATGAGAAGTCTGCTACTGTGTACTCAGTCCTCGCGAAGGAACATCGGGACCTTTCCTCCCTCCCCCCTCACCCCTATCCCCATCCCTCCTTCCTCCTCTTTCCCTACCCCTAGCTCGTCTTCTTCTTCTTCTTCTGCTCCTTGCTATCGTCCACGTAGTTGAAAAACTATTGTCCAACTTGACCAGGTTTCTTACTTGCTTGACTATTCAAAAGAAAATGTAGTATTCCTCTCTTATAATAAAATAATTAAAAAAATGATTTTGAAAGTAAATATTTGCATTCGTTTCGTATAATCAACAATACTGTGAATAATAATATTTTCTTCTTTTTTATTAATTTATTAAAATTCGATCCAACTATTATTGTTGAATCTATTCGACATATAAATTTCTTTTATTAGCAATTTGCATGAAAACTTAACGAAGTGTTTAAAAAATAATTTCATATAAAAAGAAATAATAGGATGAAAAGAAAATGGTTGTCGTAGAGAGAATGTGCGTGGGAAAATGGGATAGGGGAGGATACTTTGTGTGTGTTCAGGAATCGGCAAGGTGTCAGATAAGACACTTGACTTGAGAAGAGAATTGTGGATATGATGGGGGCAGAAGGGAGGGAGAAGGAAGAGGAGGAGTAGGAGGGGGAGGAGGGATTGAAGCCAGGTCCAAGAATATCGAGTCAATAAGATCCCTGCCGGTTGTATAGGCGCGGTCCGGGTGGTCCGGTGCTCCTGGGCACTTGGGACCTGCAGGGCTCCATAGCAAGACTGAGAAAGAGAGAGACAGAGAGATAGAGAGAATAAAGAAAGAATGAAAGAAAGAAAAGGAATGAAAAGGAAAAGGATAGGATAGGATCCAAGACTCGCACCTTCTGAACTCGTCTTTTATATTTCTGACGTGTAAGACAATGTGTGGTGCCTCTTCCCGCATCTGATTGATACGCGATACTATTATCTGTCTATCGTTTAAATCTTACATGTATTATTATTAAATAATACAAACTTTTCTTTTTTTTTAATAAATAAAACTAAATAAATAAACAAATAAATTCACATAGACTTTATCCGCACAATTCGTACAGTATTATTATTAACTTTACGATAATTTTTTTTCTTCTTAGAAATATTTAAAATAACAAAAAAGTAGAATAATAAAATAATAATAATAATAATAATTATTATTATTAATATATTTTTATTGTTATATTTTTTCATTAAATTTATGAACACTTTCGCCGAAGTCAACGAGAAAACAAAAATGTCTTCCTCCTTCGCTTCCCTTCCAACCCTTTTTAAGTTGGATCTTTCGGGAGCAGCTGGAATTAGAAAGTCGTAAAGACGGTCAGGATGCATACAACCGTGGCATAAGTACACCCTACACGAGCAAATTCCGCGACGAAAGATTACGTCTCTTAAATTAACTTTACGATATTATTTTCACGTTAAGTGATCTTCTCTCCCATTTTACCCTACTAGGATTTTTCCACCCTAAATTCGTAAATCTTCATTTACGATTTCTAACATTTAATTCTCGATAATTGATCAACGATTAAATCCCGACTAATAAATAATAAAATATTTCATTTGTTGACGGTTCTTTTTATAAGACACCCGGTATATCACCGTGAAACTCAAACTCGAATGATATCTTTTCTGACGTTTCAAAAGCGATGATTTATTTGACGTAAGAAGACCGACTTGTGTTACTTGCTAGCCTTCCTCCTCAAACCCCCTTCCCTTTTTTCTCGACCATCCTACTCATCTTTCAGCTTAAGTATTCTAAACAGAAGCTATTGTGATTTCTTACACAAGAAATGGACGTATCCCCCTACGCAAAACGTCACGCGGATTAAACCGAACGATTTTGCAATAACAGTTTATGAGTTACGGTAGCACGTAGGTGTTGTTCACGTATGTATCCTATATGGGAACTTTACGGGGACTTTACGGGGTTTGATCGTTCTGGTGGTTACATCAACGATGGTTTGCGATTCTCGTAACCTCTGATGAGGGTGGTGGTCTCGGACAAAATATCTGACGGCTTTTAGAGATAAGAATCGCGAAAGGTTATTTCATTTGGTCACCGTACCTTTTCATGAGAAAAATCGTTTCACAAACGGTTGGATCTCTTTCTTCAGTTTGTTGCTGGACTGTTCAAATGCTGGGAGAAGAGATCATCAAAAAGGTTCCCAACCGGTTTTATCGCGTATGGATTTAAGTTTAACTATTGTTTGCACACGTGCTAGGTGTTCGTTTGATAAATCCTATAATTTTTTTGCTCTAACGTTAAAGATAGGTTTTTTTTCCCCTAATTATATTTATCCTAATTTTTAATTGGCAATCATTGATGTGCGAGTTGTACAATTTATGTTCGTACGGAGACTTGCGCTTAACAATTTTTTTACACATTACCGAAATGTTAATAAATATATTATCAAATGTTTATTTAAAGTTCTATTTTTTGTATTGGTTGTGGAAAAATATTTTTTTAAAAATATTATTAGAAAACCAGCTGTCACACGGGGTGACCCCCTTTAATGGGCGGTAAACGAGTTTTGGAGTTCATCGGAGTCATCGTCTTTCGTTCGCGTGCACCATGACGTGTCACGTGGTGCCTTAACCGCGATTCCACGCTCGACGTCCGCAAGTTGGACCCACCTTCCGGTATAAATCCAAAGACGACTCGGAAGTAACCGGCGTGCCGGCTCGCAAACTAAACGCACGCAAAGCTGCTACCTTTCTACAATGCAATACCCGGAGAGGAAGTAAGAACGACGCGTGTGCGAGAATACTTCGTAAACACGTTACTTACTTTAACTTTGCTTACTTTTTTTCTTTCCCTTTTTTTATTCTTTTTGTTCTTTTCGCATCGTTCAACGAGATTTTCTAATCTGTCGAGCCAAAAAACGTCCTAAAGTGCTGTTTTACCGGTTTGTCTTTTTTTTTTCTGAAAATCAAATTGATGCAGAAGTTGAATTTGCGTAATGTATTTGCAAAGAGATAAAGTTACTGCAGATATATAATTATTTTTATTTAAAAATATTGATTGATATAGGAATTAGGTTCATTTGAAATTAACTGATGTGGGAAAACGAAATTAGTCAATCATAGTCAATGAAAATTTTCTGATTGGTCAAACTATGTGGCAAACAGTAAATCATAAATGAATTGAGTGTAATATTAAAAATACATCGGTCAATAATTTTAATTTGTCGAATCTCCAAAAGGAATCTTAAAAAAATTGCAGGCGAAGTTTCGATGGAACATTAAATTGAACAAAGTTTATTCGTAAATATTTCAATAATTCAACATCCAAAATATTCACAAAAGAATAACTAAAAAACCATTATTCAAACAAACAAACAAATTTTCTGATCTCAACCAAACCGTGATATTATATTTCCAAAGCTCCATATAATAAACCAATAAATATTTGAAAATATTTAAACAATGATAATAATTTACAGTTGTACAATAATAAACGTAATACCCACATAATCGTTCTTGGTTTTCAATGATTGTACGTTGTACTCGTATAATTTCTTATTTCAAGTAATTATTACTTACAAAAATAAATAGTTTGGTAGGATCCTCCGTGATTCGTCTGTCCCCGTTTTCGATGGTCGATTTGTTTGATCGGTTTGGCAAAGGTGTGTCTCGAATGAATATGGTAGGCTATCTTATTGAGCTATCAATCGGCTGACTTTAACCCTAACGCCCCGAACCAACCGCACGATCCACGCTTCTTCGAACCTTTGATCTTCACCGACTCCGCTCGCTGTGTGTAACTATATGTTGCATTACGACTTCGCTGCACTTATTATTGCCCGTTGTACTATGTTTGCCTTCAGAGGTTCTCATCACCCCAACAAAAATATGTCTCAAATCAAACTAACAAATAAGTAACGACGGATCAAATATTTTTTAATTATCTCAAAAATTGTATCAAATTCAAACTTTCAATTCTAAAAAAAAAAAAACATACACGCGTGGAAGAAAAATTCATTTAAAAATAACTCAAATTCAAATTGTTCCGATGAAAATTTTATTAATCGAAGATGTCATTGTATTTGCAAGGATGTGTGGTTTAATTGCATAGATTAGTTGGATTTATTGAATGATTAGAATATTAATTTGATTTAAGATCCTCGTGGATATGGGAGAACGAAAAGAAGAACCCATGTTTGAAGTTGAACAGACATAAGGTAGAGAAGACGGTCGCGTCAAAGAACACCAGCTAGTCATAAACAAAGCCAATAAAATATTATGTACGCAGTCGTACGGGGATTTGATGTACGCTCGAAGAAACCAGACGAAGAGAGAGAGAAGTAAAGGGATCCGTAATAACAGCCGTAACGCATAATTGCCAGAACGATTGAATTTCTATATTACCGCGAACTTCCCAAGACGCGTTGGATATTTCTTTACTGAATTTCATATAAAGACTTTTACACAAACGCATAAACACACATATCCAAAACATTACGTTCATCTACAAACTGAAGGCAACGTTTTTTAGGAAACAAACATTTCAATTGAAACACTGCAAATTATTTTTTGGTTTGGTTGTTTATGGGGTGTAGGTGTTGATTTTGATATGGTGTTAATTGAATTTTCATGATGTGCTTTTTATTTATGATCGAAGAAGATACGTATATTCATTTTTATTTATAAATATTTATTGTTTTATAGAAATTAGGTTCATTCGAAATTGTCAGAAATGGGAAAACAAAATCGGGAGCTGTTAATTAAATTTTTCTGATTGGTCCAAATTATGCAACAAACAGTAAATTATAAACTAATTTAATCCTTTATTTAAAATAAATCGGTCAATTCTCGAAAAGAAGTCCTAAAAAATTGTGGTCAAAGTTTTGATGCAACATAAAAAAGAATAATTCGTAACTTCCATAATTGGTAAAATATTTCAACAATTCAATATCGAAAATATTCACAAAAGAACGGTTAAAAAAACTAACCTAAAATCATGTTGAAACAAACAAACAAATTTCAATTGAAACACCCCAAACTATTGTTTGGTTTACATTGTTTGGTTTGATTGATTATGGGGAAGCAGTTAGGGGTTGATTTCGATGTTTTTGAAATGGTGTTAATTTTGTAATGACGCACGACTCTTGCCATAGAGTTTTTGAAGTATGGATAAGAGCCAAACACACACACACACACACACACACACACACACATGTATATAGAAGAAAAAGGACAGGACGTATTCTCGGTCAAGCCGAGAGTTACCGAGGAGTGACTATAACTTGCCTGGTTATATACGAGTGTATATCTTGGTGCCTATTTGGCAGACGTAGATATATTACTATACGCATTCCAACTCTGCAACATAAATTTATTTATTCTATAATTATACCCTCCTCTCCTCCCCCTCTATTTTTTATTTAAATCGGCAATATAGCGCATTAAACTTACAACCAAACATTTCTTAAAGCATTTCAAAAATGTTACTAAAAATTATTCAACCATTCGTGAACATCTTCGAATAGTTCGAATTTTTTTTAAATTATCAATTAGATTTATTGTATTTTTTGTTAAAGAACATCGTACAATTGACAAGTTCTGCAAATGCAAATTTATTATCAAATGTTTAGAAATTTCTTTCAAGATCGTAGAGATGTTAGTCACATGGGTGAAGGAGCGAAAAGGAAGAAAGGAGAATACAAAAGAGGTGGTGGTATAAGGGCAAGTTTGAAGGAGTAATGGCACGAGAGAGTATGACCAATCAATTACTAGTAGTGCAGCACAGGCCCCACACATTGCACCGATATTACCAAGACCCATTACCTTTCCAACGCTACACCTTCTTCCTTGGGCCCCGTGCTAAGAAAATCGAGCATTCTCACATGATGCACACTTACAAATTCTCTTATTTTTCTTTCAACCTACACACATTCCATTACTCCTTATATCATTCCTTTAAGTTTAATTCAGAATTATTTTTAAATAATTTTCTTAAAGGGTCAAATGAAAAAATCGTAAGATAATGGAAATGAAAATTACCAAACCCGAGATAGAATTTAATTGAAAATAATTTGCAAAATAATGTTCTCTTTGGATTTGGTAAAAAAGTGAAATATTTATCGTGCAAGTATTAGATTTATTTATAGAAAAAAAAAAAAGAAAATATTATTTATCGTTTTAAAAAGATAATTTCAATTGGTATAATCGTCAAGTTGAAGGAGAATGTTTTGTAAATGCTTACACGAACGATCGCCAACGTCGTTTTGCCCGAGGCAGATCCAATGCACATGCGGGCACGTCCTGGGTAAGAGTTGAACCGAAGTTATCGAACGAGACCGTACCGAACGAAGAAGATATTTTAATTATCGTATAGTTTCATCTTTCTTCCTCTTCCTATCTTTATCTCATCCTCTCATTCTCTCTCTCCTTTTTATTTCTCTTTTAACAAAAACAAAACCAATCTATAATAGTTTTGCAACAAACAATTTTTGCAATTCCCATCTCAATATTAAATCCACTAAAATTAATTCAACGATTGAAAAATATGATCTCGGTTATAAATAAAATTAAAAAAAAAAATAAAAACAATAATTTTATTATTAATAAATATGTTAGTTACAATTAATAATAAATTACTATTCAAATAAAATATTCAAGTATTCCATGTGTAAATGAGTTTTTGGGAAAAAGAAGAAAAATTTTTCTATAAAAATATAGTTGTTTTATAGGAAATAAAATTAATTATAAACAATTTATAGTTTTGAAAAATACAATAAATATTCTTTTTCGAAAAGAAATGAAAACTAGAACTAACTAAGTTATGTTAAAAACATATTACAAAGAACCTAAACGGAAGTAAAGCAAAAGTTCTTGAAAGAGTAGTACTTGCGTGGTACGCGATTATCTACAACGGAACTACGCGAAAACTTGGCCCTTTACCTTCCTCCCTCCCTCTCCTCCCATTCCTTTTACTCCTCCTTGAGTGTCTCGTAACCTAGTTCGGCTATTTTTCATCGCTCGTAATAGCGTCGATAAATCAAATCAAAAAAACGCGAGATGTTAGTTGCGAGAGTAATATACGTGTATATATTTTTATACATATGTGTGTATGTGTGTGGGTGGGTGTGAGTGTGAGGAAGAAAAGAGTGTTGGTTGTGGTTGGTTGTTCCATGCGAAGTGCATCCTTAAATCATCGGCGGGGGCATAACGCATTGGGAGGATCAAAGAAACTTAAAGAGTCTCCTGCAATCTTACGTTTTCTTTTTACCATCTTCCAAACCCTTTCACCCCCTCTTCCATCTTTTATTTTTTCTATTTATTTCTCGCTTTCTCCTAACCAACAGTCAATCCCCCACCCTCCAGCCATTTTTTTTTCTTTCCGAGCGTATGCGTGTGTTTTTTTGAATTTTTTTTTTCGTCTTCGAAAGCGTTTGTAATTACCCTTCCGTTTGGTCTATTTAGTTTCCGCGAAGTGTCATGGCCCATCGAAATACTTCTGGAAAGCCCCACCTCTTCCCCCTTTACACCCCTTTTTTTTTTTATTTGTCTCATTTTATAATTGTTTTTTTAAATTTTATTTTTCGTTAGCTGCCTTTTTCCTGTGCGATCGCGTTCACCGTTTCTTCTGGTTCTTTCATGCTTGCACTCGTACTCTTTAAAAGAACTTCTTGGAATGAGAAAGTATTAACAGGCTAAACACCGTTCGATTCGTTTTTTTCCTCGTTCTTCTTTCAAAAACTTCTGCTTCTTCTTCTTCTTCAGTCTTTATTTTTATGTTTTTTTTTTATTGTATTATTTGGTTATGCTTTTTCACTATCCTAATTTATTTTTCGACTCGTTTGAACCAACACGGTGGGGATTCTCATTTTGATGTATTCAATGATTTGTTATCAATTTTGATGTTGGAAAATAATTCTTAGTGAGTGTAATTGAATTTTAAAATAGAATTTTTAATTGAATTCATTTTAATTCAATTATAAACGTTGAAATTTATTTATCGCGTATTTTTCTTTTTATTATTATTTTTTTTAAATCAACAGAATTAAAAGTTTTTCTAGTAAATTTATGTAGCAATTATTTTTTTTATATTTCAGGATAGTAGGCTTAATATGAAAAATTATTTCATATTTTTCTGTTTGACTATTTCTTGACTCCAACTGAATTGAAATTAAAATTTCTTTTGATTTTATCGAATATCGAAAATTGTTCAATCAAACATTTGTTCTTGGATTAAAATAAAATTTTTAAACGAATTAATAAGAATTAATTATTAAATGATGGTATAATTATTGGTAATTTAAGATCGTTGAGATTTTGTAATAATTAAATAATAATAATTATTTATAAAAATCGGATATGATGCGCATTGTATTTTCTTTCTATCCAATAATCCAACTAGTCAATTAATTATTATCCAAGGTAGTAGCATCCGGTATTCCTTGATGCTCTCTTCGTATTACGAAAATATTAATCTAATTTCTACAATCTTACCTTTATACCCCCTATTAATCAATATTACGTATTACTTTACTATAAAAATCCTTAGAGATTGCGTTCTATCTTTTATCGTTAACGTCAGATCGTCGATTCGTTCCACTCTGTTACTTCAAGTAATATGTTTTGCGAGGAAGTGGATTTTCATTTTGATCGGTTAGTTCGTCTTTTTCTTTTTTAACTTAACATTTCTCTTCCATCCATGAATTATTATTCCGATCGGTCACGTTCGATCTAATTCATTCATTATTTATATTTTTCCATAAAATTATTTTTCTATTTCAAACATCTCATGTCCAATTAAGTAATAATTGGATTGTTTGTTTTTTAAAAAAAATAATTTAATATTAAAAACCAAATCAAAGTTTGTAATTTCTTTTAAGAATATTTTCTATCGTGTTGAATATTGTTTAATAATTTTAATATTATTATTCGAATAAATATTGGATCAAATAAATATATAAATTTGAAATAATATTAATATAAATAATTATTTGTAACAAAAATTTTTTAAATAAAATAATTTCCAAATTCCAAATACACTTTTAAAAAAAATAATATTTCTTTTTTAAACAAATAATTTAATATTAAAAACTAAATCAAAGTTCTAATTTCTTTTGAGAATATTTTCTATCGAGTTGAATATTGTTTAATAATTTAATACTGTTATTATAAATAAAAACTTTATTCGATAATAATTCTAAAATAATTTATTAAATTTTGCATTAAATAACAAACACATTCAAAAAAAAAGTGATCGATAAATTAAAATTATTATTAAAATCTGATGAAATGAGATCGATAAATTAATTTGAAAAATTCCAAAATTCCAAAATTTTAGAGAAAATTTGTTAATAACTTGTCCCAAATAAACTCGAATATTTAAAAGATGATCAACAAAGTAACCATTGGCTACGTCTCACCGACTACGAATTACTCTACCGTTATTTATAACAACTCGTCCGCACCCAACATCCGTTAGCGAGAAAAATAATTAGCTTGCTGCCAATGAATGTGTATTTCGCGAAGGACAAGTTTCGTGCGAAGAGTACTAAGTATACAGAAGATGAAGAAGAAGCAGAATAACAGTAGTCAAATAAGAAGAACTCAACGATGATGCAGATGAAAATGAAGATGAAGATGAAGGCAGAATAAAAATAAGAAGAAGAAGAAGAAGAAGAAGAAGAAGTAGAAGGAAGATGGAGACGTCGGAGGCGTTCCGCTAGGAATTTTCGCGTTCATTTTGGTCGCGTCGAACGACGACGCGGAACGACAGATAAATCTCGGAGGTGGACCACCCGGTGGAGGGTTGGGAGTGCTGAGAGGAAGAAGAGAGGGATACTCCTCTCATCTCGTTCGTTTCGGCTCATCGAATTCGGAGATTCAACTTACACTACCAACATTCAAATGAAAATAAATTAACGGAATAAGAAAGAAAGATAAAAAAAAAACAAAAAATTAAAATAAAATATAGGAAGATAAAAAAAAAGCTTGAAAGTTTGCAAAATTCCTTGACGCAAAGTTCCATACGGAGCTTTTACGAGAATGAGTTTGAAGACTGACGAGACTGAAGATTCAAGAAACAGAACGAGAGATTGAGATACAGGGGTGGAGGAGTAAAAGAAGAAGGAAAGTATTTTCTTTTTTTTTTTGTTCTTTTGCGAATGATATAGACGATAGGGAACGTTCTAACACCGCTTAAATAAGCCATAAACTCGGCTTATTCGTGACATAACGTGCGGTTGTCATCACCCGTGACGCTCGTGGAAGACTTCGTTGATTTATAAGACGCGTACTGCGTAGCCTAATCTCGAAAGAGGCGCGATGTAACGTCTACCCCTAACCCCCTAACCTCCCAGCCCAAGCCCCACACCCTGTCCAAGCCCAAGCCCATTCCCCAGCCCCACCAACCCATTGCTAACAGAAATTCGTCCTTTGGATCCAAAAGTGAAAGTTGAACTTTGAACCATACGCAGATTCGTGGAACTCTTTTTGTATCATCCTAATATCACGTTTTATGGAACCCCCATAATGCTTTATTTTCCATAGGAAGAATGTTGTTGGGAACTTTTAGGAGGAATCTGGTTTTTGTTTCTTTAGTGTAGTTTGTTTTCTGGACTCGTGTGAATTGTAATTTGCGAGGGAGAGGATTGTTTTGATTACTACTATAGTTGAAATTTTAACGACTAATTTAATTGATTAGGTTTAGTCAGAGTGAATAATTAATTTCTGTGTTTAACATGCAAACATACAGCGTAAAAGTGTTGTTTTTATTCTTTGGTCAAGTTTTTCTTGGAATTGATGGGTGGAAATATTTTATGGGGAAGGAGGATTTAATGTTTGTGTACTTGTTTAATTAGTACGTTATAAATTTGATGAAT
Organism: Mischocyttarus mexicanus; assembly: GCA_023678845.1. Lineage (NCBI taxonomy): Eukaryota > Metazoa > Arthropoda > Insecta > Hymenoptera > Vespidae > Mischocyttarus > Mischocyttarus mexicanus. The sequence goes on along the minus strand of JACGTP010000035.1, from coordinate 404,865 downwards.
GTAATTTAGGTGATTTAGGTTAATTCAAGGTACAGTTGATTTTTATGACAAACGTTTTGTTGAAACCGCAGAAGAATTTGCTTGGATTTTTGTTGAAGATTTGTGAGTATAGAAAATATTTGAGTCTCCTTGTAATTTAAAATTAGGTGCTTTTGTAGAAAATAAATGACGTATGATTAATGTAAATGAAGAATAATGATTGCGAATACAAAAGTATGTTTAGGTTTAAACGAGGTTTGAAAGATTACTGAAAATTCTGAGAAAATGTGTGTCTTTGAATTTTGTCGTATTCAAAAAACATCCAAGGATGTTGAAAGAGTCGATTCGCGAGACACAGAGAAAACTGAATAAAAAATATAAAAAGAAAGAAAGAAAGAAAGAAAGTATGAAAGAAAAGAGAGCGAAGATGAGCGACGCAAAGCTAGGAGACCTTTCTCTGTATGCGTCGTTGAACTCAAATCGGCAAACGTGTGCCTCAGTCGCGATCCACAAATTCGAGAACGTTGCCTACCATTGGCGTAGAATTCCACAATCATTCTTTAACCTAATAAACTGAAACAATTATTTTTAAAATACTCTACAATCTTGACCAACTCAAACTTCATTGCCATTAAAAATTAAATTGAAGGTCAGAAATATCAAAAAGTTGAAATAATTAATAGGTTGCTAATAGTTGTCCTACATTTCATTTATTTCAACAAACAATTATTATAAATTATTTTTAGGCACGCCAAATTAAACAATGAACAAAATTTTACATTGGAATCAGGTAAACTTTTAGACAAAATTAATTTAATAGAAACATTCTTTAATCTTGACCCACTCGTATTTTAATCAAATTTTTATTAGCAAGTAGACTAAAAAACATTGAAATTGACAGCACATGAATGTTGTTCGATCATTCAATTGATTTCGAACAAAATTCTGATACACATTGAACAACCCGAACGTGATTAATTAAGTAAATCATTAGATTTAGTTGATGTTAAGTGAAAAACAGGTTTAACCAAATTTGACGCCAATGGGACTTGCGTAGAAGCAGCACGCGCGAGATTGTACGAGAGCGGGGGTGTGTAAGAGAGTAAAGTAACTGGCGGAGTGCACCTGCTTCTCGGTCCATCATGCGGCATGTCACCCACGCTACTTTACTGCACTGCGAACCGTGTTATGCATCCGCGAGACAAGGCACTCTGAGGATCTATGGACGGGATTTCAGCGGTAATCGAGAGATACGCGCCATCGTCGGGGTATTTATTCCTCTCGGTCCGAACCACGTCGCACGACATCCAACCCAACCCCCTCAACCCCCACCGCTCAAAACACTCCCACCACCACCACCACCATCATCTTCTTCTTCTTCTTCTACTTCTTCTTCATCATCTTTTTATTTCCATTGCTTCGGACCCGTTCGCGAGAACAGCTGCAGAACTTGATCGAGCTACTCAACGACCTCGTTTTCTTCCTTTGCCAAGTACCAAAAAGGTTCCTTAACATTTTTCTATCTTTCTACTTTTTTTTCTTTTTAGTTTGTTTCTTTAACTTTTCTAATGATTTATTACGTCGTCCATAAATCATAGGTTTTTCTGGTTCGATAAATATTTTTTTATTGAAAGGTAGACATCTTCGTTTCGTTTGATTTAGGAAATCAAAATGCATTAAATCTATTTTGGGTAACTGAATACCTTAAAACACCATAATGATTGTTATTTACTATAATTAAAGTTGTATATAAAAATATCTACATGTTAAAACAATTAAATTTTAACTATAATTCAAGTAGTGTATTTTACTCGATTTTTTTATTCTTTGGCCCTCTAACCTAGTTCATACTACCCTACATATTAATTCATACTATGATTGTCACATATTACAATCGAAGTTAGCTTGTAATACTTAAACAACGAGCTGAAGTTAGGTTGAATTTACAATTAAACCAAACCAAATTCTCACCCATTACCTTACTAATTGAATTTTTAATAAATCTTTAAGCAATCCTTACACAATCCTTAAATAATCCTAACAAGTATTTATTTCTAATAAATCCTAGCAATAGTTTGAATTTACAATTATTCCGAACCATATTCTCACCCACTACCCTAACAATTGAATTCTTAATAAATCCTTACCAAATTTATAGTTATAACTAAAACATATCAAATCCCTGATCCTAGTCTAATTTAATTATACCTAAAACACTCCTTTATAGGGGAAAAGAAATTGTTCCTTCTTTCTTCTTGAGGTGTCTTTAACGTTGAAATAGAGGGTAAGAAGTATTCGATGAGGGGTGTAGAAAGAATAGGATGGGAAGGGGGGGGTTGCACTTTGTGATCCTTAAGATGTGCGTTGGGTTCGTGGTGGACGCTTTTATCTGGTAGTTAGTCATCGGTTGGCAATTTATCACGAGTCGCATGATTCCGTCGGTTTTAAGCCCCACTTGCTATGCGCAAGATCTACCCTGGTACCGTGCGCAAAACGGTAACGCAGTCACATCACCGATTACATATAATTACTAAAAGATTAATTAATTATACCTTCAGGAATGAGAGTAGGGGAAAGAGAGAGAGAGAGAGAGAGAGAGAGAGAGAGAGAGAGAGAGAGAGAGGCAAGGGGGATGTACAAACCCTCGTCATTCGGGTTCGATGTAGGGAATGGGTGAAAGTGAACTATGAACGAAGATTGAAAGCAGATCTTAAAGACATATTAAGGCCGACTATAGTCACCGATAAACATGCTACATGAAATATTGTCCTAGATCAATTTTGATAACGTAATCGATACATTAAACAGTGGCTAAAATAGTAGGAAACAAAATAAAATGCATTAGGTTTTTTTATCAGTGGTATAAGTCAATGTTTAGAATTTCTTATTGTATTTTGTACAGTTGCCTGGAAAATGGAAACTTTTAGGGTTCAATTATCGGTCATTCAAACTGCAGAATATTTTTTCAACAAATCCTCTATTTACTGTGATCATTTTTAAACACGATAGAATTAAATCGTTCACCTACACCCACAAAATACGTTGATAGGAAAAATAGTAACCAAGATGATAATTTACAGATGATCATCTTAAAGAAAAATGTTTTTTTGTAAGATAGGATATAAGATGGATATGAGAAAAGATAAATCTAGATTTACAAGGTGAAATGTAGAAGAACGGTCATTGGTCTTTCTCTAAGTAAATGCATTGGTACGCGAGAGATAGACCGCTACTGTCATAGTGACACTCGCATTCGACTGACTGTTTCTAGTCACGCAATCTTGAACGTCATCATCCACGTCGTTAGCGTGTTTCAATGTGATCGAGCATCCGTTCTATATGTAATTCATGCCCTCTATCCGGAGGAAAATGACTCGGATGATCGCGTGTTTGTAGAATACTAAATCCATATACGCTATCCTACATTTCGATATCATCGAACACACGAGAAACATAACATTAAAAAAAAACAATAAGATTATCGGCATACTATTGAATTGTCGTCTATCGATGCAAATTTCAATCGAACAATGAAATTTAATAATAATTATATTCTCATTGTTTTATCGTAATTAAAATAATATTCTAATCTAACGATAACTTAACCTAAAAATTTCTTTTAATCGAATTAATAAAAACACATAACGTATCGTAAATAAAAAATTTAAATCCAATAATGAAATTGTATAATAATTGTATTCTTATTCTATTGTTTTATTGCAATTGACAAATATTCTAACCTAAAAATAACCTAACCTAAAAATTATGTTAAACCGAATTTAAAAAGAACGATACACTGTTATCAAATTCCAAGCAGAATAAAATAAAAGAAAAGAAACAAAAAAAGAAGAAATTTAAAGCTGATCGTATTTTGCTCAAAGGCATCGAACAAAGCTTTCAAAAAGGTTCAAAGCAAGCTCATGATTCTTCGCATAGAAGTGGTAAGGTGGATATTTCTGGCACGAAAGCCAAGATCGCGAGAAAACGAAGCCACCCCCGTTTTCAACGACGACGACTACAACTACGACAACGACAACGACGACGACGACGCCGACGATACCAAGGGAACCTCGTCGTCACAGTCATAGTCGTCGTCGTCGTAGTCATAGTTGTCGTTGGTGCGTCGCGCGCCTACTTACCGGGACATAAATCAGAATTATTACGAAGCTATTAGCGTTCCGGAGTAACACCGGTACGTGTCCTTCGTGTCATTTCGAAGTCTACGCCAGACTCAACGTCCACCTTTAGTATTTCTCCTTCTCTTTAAACTCCTTCTCCTCCTTCCCTTCAACATTCCCTATAACCACCCCAACCCCCCTCCCCTCTACCCCACCCCTTACCTTACCCCGTACACCCTAACATCTGTGTGAAGACTCGGGTATAGGCAATAATTAATTATTTTGCGAAAAATAGAGAATGACGATTAGAAGTGTTGGAGAGAGTTAGAAGGAGAGAGAGAAAGAGAGTAAGAGAACAGAGAAACGAGACGCACGTGTTCAACGTTGGTATGTGCATGATAGAATGAGAGCGTAAAAGAGCACGAGCGTGAAAGTGTCTGTTTGAAAATATATCCTGGTCCTAGGGATCTAAAGACGTGAGAAAAACAGACACCAGAGAGAGAGAGAGAAAGAGACCAGAGATATGTTTAAGATCCAAATGTTCTTTGGGGTTATTGATACAACACACCTAATTCGTCTAATAAAAATTCCTAAATTATTCAAATAATTTTATCGAATTATTTCTAGCGATTTCTCTACCAAATCCAATCAGATTTCTTCAATTGGAATTATAACAAATTGTACATTTGATTCGATCTAATGTAAATCAAAGAGAAACAATAGAAAAATATCTTTTTGAATAAATTTGAAATTGTTTTTTAAGCGTATGTAGGGATCGAAGAAAAATTTCTGTTTAAAAAGAAATCAACCGATTGATTGAATGAAAAACAACAAAAATAGAAACAATTGAAGTATAATTGTTGAGAGAAAAGTTTTCGGATTAATAAACACTATACGTATGTAAATTCTTCGTCTCTGTTTGTGCGAGAACGTCAACTAAGGATTGGCCAAGTATGTGTATCGCGTACTGACGGATGAATTAAGCTCTAGGCTTTATGGTCCAAAGCTTAGCTCATCAATGTCATCTCCTCAGAGCTCAGTCCCTTCAGACTTATCGGACGCTACAGCTAACGGACTTGACTGGACTGCACTGGACTGGACTCGACTCGACTGGACTTGACTGGACTCTTTGAATATGGGAATGGGAACCCCTAGCTGGACAACACCACCCTCTCAACCCCCACTCTGATTCACCCTTGGTGGCACAGAGGCATCGCGGATTTCCACGTCGGATTCCGCGTCGTCGGCTCGTTAGAAAATCGTTGAAATCTCAACATTCGACCACTTCTAAATCTTCCTGACAAAAAGACACCACTATATTGCTTGGAAATTAATTATTACAGTATAATGATTTACCTTTATTGTAACTCTAATGATATAGATGAATCATTTTTCTCATAGGTTCGATGACAATGATTGGTTCGTTGATGGGTTTGCAGTTTTTAGGTACCCGGTAGATAGATACCTTTGTAATCAAAAAAATTATCAGTTCTTCATTAAAACTATTTCAATTATTAATATTGTGTTTCCTTTTTTTTATTGTATAACCTAAGTATAAATAAACAACATAAACAAGTAAGTAAATCTGGTTCTAAAAAAAACCGATAAATAATTTCTAAAAAGTGTTGTATGTGTAATAAAAACCATAAGGAAACGATTATGTAAAGGGTTTTCTTTGAATGAACAAAAGCAATGTTTCGATGATTACGCTAGTATGAGATTGTTAGAAGATAGAATTTCTCTCGCATCTCAGAGGCATGTCATTTTCGCGAGAGTTACCTTGTACACGAGAGTAAGAGTCGTCAAGAAGACTCCAAGAGAGAGAGAGAGAGAAAGAGGAGTTGAGTCGCCTCGAGTCAAAGTCTCGGCCAAGCAGAATAGAATGTCTACTACGTGAATGGTCTGCTGCTGCCATCTTTACCACCGTTGTTGCCTTTGCCACCGTAGAAGATGTTGCCTTGCGTCTATCTCATTCGTGCACAACAAAGGCACGCACGCGTCTCATTTGTAATGGTAAATGTTCACATATACATGACTGTCACTCGCAGGTTAATGTTTGCTCAACATCTACCAAGCCTACAACCAATGGACTAACCTCTAAATTATTATCTTGTATTCTTATCACATTTAAAATTTATTCTAGAACAAAAATGAGCAGAATTATTTGATAAATCATTTTTAAGCTTACCAATAAAAATCTATATGGAGCTTTGTTTAATAAATTACAAACCTACAGCAAAATGTCATTAGATACGATATAAAGACAACTATCATATTTAATATTATCATTATTAACGTTAGTGTTATACTTGTAAGTATCATTTTAACATTATTAAACCTAAAAATATCTTTTCCCATTACAGAATCTCATCCTCATTTCCTATAACCTTTTCTCAACTCCCTTTCTATGATATTAAATCTGGAACTTCAATAATTAATAATTCTGCATCATTTAAAAAATATTTACCATTCCAATAACTTATTCCCTAACTCTCCCAACAAGCATGTTTTTTTACAACAATAACTATTCGAGCAAATTTAAAAAAATTCAATAAACGTAAAACCCAAGAAAATCTTCCTTCAAATCAAACAATTTAAGTAAAATAAGATTAAACAAATAAATATTATTACAAGTTAAGAATATTCAACGATTCTCAAATATAATTTCGTGTTTGTATATGTGTGTGTGTGTGTGAGTATGGGAAAAAGAGTAAGAAAGTCAGAAGAGATGTATGGAAAGGAGAAGATGATAGAAGAAGCCGACGGTGATTTCGTTGTAATAATTGTCGGACATAGACATGTAAATTACGTTCGTGGATATAAACGTCAATATGACAGAACAGACCTGACTGAACTATCTCTCTCTTTCTCTCTCTCTCTCTCTCTCTCTCTCTCTCTCTGTTGTTAAAGATAAAAAGAGGATAGATAGATAGAAAGAGATAGAGGAAGAGGGTGGCCCCATCATTGGTTGTTCCTCTCACCCGCCGACCGGTCAAAGTGAAATCATTAGTTTGCTTAAATCAATGCGCACGTAAATGTCCAAGTTATTTATGTCCCGTCATTACGGAAGACGTCTTTCGCGTCCCATTGCCTTGTCCCTCGACGACTCCCAACCCAACCAAACCCAACACCCCCCCTCCTCCTCCTCACTCATCCCTCAAACCCACACTCTTACTCATCTACCTCCTTCTTCTTCTTTTTCTGTTACGTTCGGCGGTCTTATGGTTGCCACCTCAGCCAAACTTCTTATTCCCTTTTGTTTTCTTACCGACAGAGCACACTCGATACGGTTCTTTGATCTTTGCAAATTAAATGCCGATCGTTTCAGGACAAACTGGGCGTAAATCTCTCGTTTAATTTGTCTGTTTGTTTGTTATTTTTGTAAATTTTTATTATATTTTTAGATTGCGGTTTGTAGATTGTTCGGTAGTTGCAATTTGGTATGTTTGGTTTGAAGTTTAGTATCTAACCTAACTTATTTCTGAGTTTTTGATATTAAAGATTTGAAGAAATGAATGTTTGTTAGAGTTAGGTTTTGTAATAAAAGTGAAGGATATTTAGAATCATTTTGGACGAACGTGATGTAGTTTAAATTTCAGTAATGCGAATTCTCGTTTTACGGGGAATTTGATGTAAGTGTTTAAGACAATTTTGGGATTCTCTTTGATCATATTCCAACATCTAACATCTATTTCCCTTTCATTTCGATTCTCAGCTTAAAGCGAATCATTTTTTGGATTCATCATTTCTATGACTTCGTCGTTTCTATGTTCGTGTTGCGGTTTGATATTAGAAGTAACTAAATTAAACGATTTTATGCCCACGTTAAATGTTTCCCACGTTATCGCCTGAACGTTACTGAAGCATTTCGAGATTTACAACGGTATTAAATAGTCTTAACAAATATCAAATACTTCCTTGCAACATAGCTTACACGAGTTATTTAAAAAATAACATTATTTTAACACATGGCCTAAAATTGCAATTATTATTTTGGAACTTTTAACAGACTCTTGTATTATTTTACAATTTTTTAAAGAGTACTAATACTATAATCCTCCTTCCCCTTTCCCCTATTTTAATTAAAAATTTATAAAATTCTATTAACAAATAGTCAATATTTTCAAATACTAACAACCGAATAAATTTCATGGGCCAATTATAAATTATATTAGGTTGCCAAGTATGAAATTGAGCAAAAAATGCACATAATTGAATTCGATTTTTGGTCCATTTCATAATTGACAACCTAATATAAACAATTCTAAGGAAAAATTAACAAAACATATTATCAATCTTCCTTTAAATTATTTAATTAATAAACTCTAATAAAAAAACACGTTCTATTGAAGCATTCTGAAAATATTTTAAATCTTAAAAAACAAAGGAACAAATATCTAAACGTACGCGTGTAAAAGAAAAAACAAAAGGGAGCATTAAAACAAAAAAGAAAAAAAGGAAAGGATATCAAATATTTCTAAAACATTATCCCCCTCGTCCTAAAAATATTCCTTTTATGTATTGAATGAAAAGATCGGTAGCCTTTGTAAGATGTTGGGTAGACAAGGTGAGATCCATGTTCGCAGGATTCTTCCTGATTGAACGTGACACGGTTCTGATCCGATACTCTCGGATGAATAACCAACCGATCGGGCTCGATCGGTTGAATCTCTTCTTGAGTAAGATAGACGTGTCTACTAATAGGATTGATGGATACAGGCTAGCACAAGATATCCTTGGGATTTCTACGAAATCCTTTAAATAACACCACTTAAACCGATCCCATGGAGAGGAAGGAACGTGACACCCGGACTAAACGCGATCGGTTCTAATGTCTATTCGAGTTCTTCGTTACGAATCAACCATACCCTACGCACTTGACGTTTCCCATAATCCCTTTTATAATGGGAATCCTTACAAAAAAACCCTTTCACGAATATTATTCCAACACTTTTAACCAACGACCTTTTTTTTAATTACTTCTAATAGATTATTTTTATCTACAGAAATGATAGAAATTTGTTTTTCAACATGCCAATATTAGTTGCATGTGATATTTTTCATTAAAATGATTAATTATTAAATATAAAATAAGATCAAAAGCATTCGAGTGTACCAATTAATAAAGAAGGGGAGTGGGGATTAGTTAAAACGAATTAGCAAAGAGTGTTTATGGTAAAAGAGTAGCGTGATTTGAAGAGATGATCGCACCGACCAGGTGCCAGGACTTCTGTACGACTAAATAAAAAATAAAAAAAAACCATAAAAAGAAAACAAAAGAAGGCGGCACGAATGAACGAACGAACGAACGAACGAACGAACGGCAGGATGCAGAAACGAATGGCAGGATGCCAGGATAGCAGTCACCTTCGAGTCACGTACATAACAAATGATTGCGGGACTGGCCAAGAGTAAGAAAGAAGATCCAAGGAGTAGGAAGAGGAAGGAAGAAAGAATGAAAGAGGAACGAGAGAGTGAGCCACATGTACCGTAGCAGGGGATCTGTTGGTGGTCCGGTTGCTTCGGGCGTCGCATCGTTTGTCAAGTCGTCGATATGCCGATCCCGCGGCTCGATTACCATATTTTAACGCCAGCGTTGTTGGCACGCCACTGGCTACTGGAATCTCTCCACCAATACCGTGTGCCTTTTACTTCTAACTCCTATTATTATTCCTCTTATTCTTCCACACATTTACACTTATTTTTATTTATTCTGTACATTTAAAGAAAATTTTGACTATATTTCTTATCAGAGATTGCATATCGGTTGTATCAAAAATTATTTGAACAATTGGACTATACTAGTTGTCAAAGTAAACAATAAGTAAGTGTTTGATATATTTGATTGGTGAAAGAAAAAATATGTCTGATTTTTTTTCATTAAATTGTGGTAAAAAAATCGATAATATTTTCCACCAACTTAATAAAATACAGTAATTGGATACAAGTAATTGGAATATTACTTTTGGTTAAAGTAATGGAAACAATAATATCATTTAAAAATCCAATCAGTTGTATCAGAAATTATTAAATAATTGGATTATGTTAAGTGTCAACAAAGATAATATGGAAATGTTCAATATAAAATAAAACAGTAATTGCAATATTCTTTTTGGTATAAATACTTCAAACAATAATATCATTTGAAATCCAATAAATTAAACTTAAGCCATTAACCCTAAATAATTCCCTATCAAACAATTACCCAATACTAATACTTAATTGATTGATCAATAATCATTAAAAGAAAACCTAATAAAATCTTGTTAAGAATATTCTTGAATTTCTGTAATATCTAAAAAGATATTTATTTTGGCACAACGATCTCGTAAAAAGAAAAAGAAAAAGGAGAAAGAGACGTGGGAGGAGTGGTTGTGCTAGTGAACCGTCGAGGTTTCCTCGGCTGCGCTTCGGCGTCGGCGGCAAGTTTCGAGTATACGCCTCGGCGTAGGGATGAGTAGTCAATTTCCTTTCAGCGACACCGGCTGACATCGACGGAGCCGACGGGACCATTTATAACAGGCGCTAATAGATCCCCGGGTAAGCTGGCGTGAGGCCGTTTTACAGGTTTTCCGTCAACATCGGAATACATCAGATATATACACACATACATACACACACATATATACCGGGTGTCCTGGTCCTGTACACCCTCTGTTGGCTAATGGTCGTCGACGTTTCTACTTCGTCCTTGTACTTGTCTATACTTTCACCACCTTCCTTCCTTTCCTCCTCCTCCTCTTCTTCCTCATCTCTTCCCACCTTTCTCCTCTTCTTCATATCAGCTTCTGAAACCTGCTCGCTCGTATGTTGAAAATGCAAACCTTCGAGCATATCTTTTTTTTTTTTCTCTTTGACCCAATCCTTCAAAGCAACCGTCCTCGTCCTCGTCGTCCCTTTAACGCCCATCCGATAGGAGAATCGTTTTCCTCGGTTGAAAAATCGACGATATCCGACAAATTTGTCGGCAACAACCCCTCGGCTCTTTTCACGGACCATAAAAGCATTTACCATTCCCCTCTTATATTCTATCTTTTCTCTCTCTCTCTCTCTCTTTCTCTCTTTCTTTCTTTTACTACTTTTCTCTGTTTCGTACCAACTTTCAAACTACGAGAGTTTCCTGTTCGATTGGAAAGCCTTTAAGGAGACAGATTTCAAGATTGCTTTTTATTTTAAAGTAGGGAACGTAACCAATGATATAAGGGATAACTTAACTTGTCTTTTCTGATATAATCTCTAAACTTTTAAATGTCGATTACTTTCTTAGAGTTTAATTTGTATTTTATGGTTTCAATGATTATTGTACTTTAACGTAAGATTGTTTTTTTTTCCGTGAAAAAATTATCCAATTCAATTGACCGATAAGTGAACTCTGATTCACTGTTTTTTTCTGATAACACTTCACTGATCACTGAACTTTCTCCAGGATCTCCAATTAATTTAACACGAAAATACTAAATAAAATAATCCTAAATAAATAAATAAAAGAAGAAGGAAAATTGCAATAAAAAATCACTATACCCGTACCTGTACATTTCTCATAATACTCTCAACGATCACTCACGTATCCTTGCGCAATGAAATAAAACTTAAAAACCCCCGATGATGATAATATTCCTTCGAATAATTCCTTCGCACTTCTCTCACGGACCATCGGTCGATGGCTCGTATCGTTGCAAAGATAATCGCACGGTAGCCATTACGAGAAGAAAAAAAGAAAAATAACAGCATCAACAGGAAAAAAATAAGAAAGATAGAAACGAATACTCTCGTAAGTTACTTGAATATGATCGAGTATCAACGGGCATGCCGCCAAGCTTGGTGATTCTGTTCGTAGAGGATAGTTGAGTGTATATGTGTGTGTATGTGTGTGTGCATACTAAATGATCTCCCTCTCCTTAAGGAACGAAAGTTGCTGCTTTTGCTTGGCATTGACAGCAGATTGAAATCATTGACTTGGCCGTCGTGTCCAAGTTCACCGGCCTTTTACACAAGCGATATCAGATAGCGTGTTACTGATAGACGACACGTTTCTTGTTCTTAGTTTCTACTCACCGTTGCCACTTTAGTGGAACTCATTTTGCCATAACCTCAACCACACGCCAACTCCCCTCCCTCTTCCTCCTCTTTCACCAATCTCTCCCACCTTCTCAAGCACCTTCTTCTTCTTCTTCTTCTTCTTCTTAGTTGTTGTAGTATGAAATTTAAGAAGACACTAACACACATACTCTCTCACACACATATACAGAGGCAAACATATACGTATGCATTTACACGTACATGAACAAATACTATTGCGATAGATCCTTTCGTTTTATTCCAACGCGATAAACGCCTGGCAGCATGATGCATGACGTACCTCTTGTAATAATTCGTCATGACTTTTGCCCATTCGTCATTCACTCCGTGGAAACGTTCGTGGTTCGATGTAAAAGTATACAGTACAAGGATGGAACACGAGTTTCTACTACCGAATGCTCAAAGCCAACCTTCCTTTTCCTTCTCTTATTCTTATTATTCTTATCCTTCTTCTTATTCTGCTGCTTCTTCTTCTTCTTCTTCTTCTTCTTGGCTGGAGTTTTAATGGATCGTCGGTAATGAAGGCTGGATAAGCCATCAATGACCTTCGAAAACAAGGCCTACCGACTGATCACTGTAAAAGTTATGATTATCCAATTTATAATAAATCTTTATCTACTTTATACACCCTTTCATTAAAATTACTATAACATTATTAGTAATAACTAATATAATTGCTCAATTGTTTCAAGTTATAATAGAAAAATGATTCTATCGATAAAATAACTTAACTTCATATTATTCTATCGTATTTATTTTTATTTTATATTTAAATTTATTTCTTTTTTATTATTTATAGAGTTTTATGTATTAGGTGTGTCAAGTATGAAGATGAAGCAAAAAATACACATAATTGAATTGAAATCTTTCTCCATTTCATATTTGACAACCTAATATTTTATATTTTATAAAATTTTATTTAAAACATATGATCAATTTTCAGGAAGAATTTAGAAATAATTTTTTTGATGATGTGATGGATTTGAAAATAAAAAGAAAAAAAAAATTGCATTTGCGATAATACGTTTTAGATTTCAGATTTAGATTTTATTTTCGTGTTTAACGTTCACGATGATATTCTTTTTCTGTGATATCATAACACAGCTGTGCATACAGAACGGTTATAGTGAAAACAAGAATCAAAGGAATAAAGAAAAAGATCGGTATAGGTTTGAAGATATATCGAATCTAAACGAATCTTTCAAGGAAAAAGAAAAAAAAAAAGAAAATAATGCAAAGAAGAAAAAGAAGAAGAAGAAGAGGAAGAAGTTGGTTGCAGGTCGAAACGATTATCATGAGACGTCGATACTTGAGTCAAGTAGTTGAGAGGATGAATCTTAAATTCTCATAAGCTCGACCCAGTCCCCATAGTCCTCTTTCGTTGGTAGCTTCAATCGACGTCCGATTGAAGTGGTCGCAACGATTCCATCGAGCCCAAGATCTTTTCTATCTTTCTTTCTCTCTCTCTCTCTCTCTCTTTCATTTATTCTTTCTTTTATGGTGGTAGTGGTGGTCACCTTTGGTGGTCTGAAATTCTTTACACTCGAAATTACTTCCACTAAGTGGAAATCGGCCGACTACTTCGTTTGCTGGCAATCAGCCTCCGCGAACGCAACTTCTTCTTCTTCTTCTTCTTCTTTTCTTCTTCGTTTCTTTTTACTTTCTTTTTTCCTCTTCTTGTATTCTACTCTTGAATCTTACACAAGTGGATGTCTCCTGGTTTTTCTCATCTTTTATTTTTTTTCTTTGTTTATATTCATCTATTTTATTTCTTGTTTCATCTATTACTTTGTATCTTTGTTGCTGATCGTGTATCTTAAAACCTATTATTTGGAATTTTTCTTTTAAATATATTTTTAATCGATATATTTGTAGATTCAATTATATTAAATGATGAGATTGTATTATCGTTTAGTTACTTTTTAATTAAAATTATTTTGCTTAGAAATTTGGATTATTTGCGAGGATGAAATTGTTGGGAATGTTTGTTTAACGATATTAAACAGTTTAATAATATTTAAATAACATGTATCAATAATATGGGAACATGCTGAAATGGGGGGAAAAAAATAAAAGAACTGACGATAAGAATGAAAGTGTTACTGATGATGATTCGGTAGAAAAACTGAACGAACGCCTCCCCGTATCGAAACCTAATACTGCTTGATCATTGTTAGCAGGAACCAGTTCGAGGTTTCAGGTACCATTCTTATTAAATAAAATAATAAAAAAAATAAAAAATACACGAATGTGTGTGTGTGTGTGTGTGTGTATGTATATAAAGAATAAAAAAAAATACGAAAAGAAATATATAAAAAAGAGAGGGGAGAGGAAAAAGAAAGAAAGAGAGAGAAAGTGTTTACATGAATGGGTCCGTTAAATCGTCGATTACTCGCTCACCGTTTTACACAAATTGGAAATTTTCTGCTCAATTTCATCATTTGCTTCGAACGATTTGTTCCCAATTAATACGTCACGTTCCTCCGATCTTTCGAATCCATTTCAACCGTGAATCCTTTCTCCTAACCCCTTTTTACCTAATCAATAAAACGATACTTCCATTAATTATTTTTTATTTCTTTCAGTTATATACCCAAAAATAATTCTCAATTAACTTTAAACATGTTAATCAAACCTTTTTCGATGAAAAATTAATTATTCGTTTATTTCTATTTTAATATAATTTTATTTATTTATTTTAATGAAATATTAAATGTATTATCTGTAGAATATCAAAAAAAAAATTCATATACAATGTAATTTTTCTAATTTTTTTTTTTTAAACTAATTATCGATCGACCGATTTTATTTCTACTTCTAACAAAATAATTTTAATTTTAAATATCCAATTAAAACCGATAAATCTTAGGTTGCTATTTTCTACCTAATTTGTTTTTAAGAGACCGTTTTGACTTCTGAAAATCTTGTCAATCACAAATGATACGACAAGTCAGTCTTTCATAAATAAATAATAATAATAATAATACAAATAAACTCTCTTTTCAAATTCATATAATTATAGTTTTTAAAAAGGATGAACAGTAATCGACAATAACGAGAACTGCTACCGTTTTTGATTGTTGCCAGAGTGTCACCTTCTTTTCTACCACCAATCACTTTCTCTCTCTCTCTCTCTCTCTCTCTCACACACACTTATTTCTTTTTACTTTCCATTTTGGTTTTGTTCTTTTTCTCCTGTCGGGAAGCCCTCATCATCTCTTCTCCAAAAGTCACGTCAGGAACTGAACTGCTGGCAGAATAAGGGCCGATGTTTGCTTCGTCACTATTTTGTTTATTCCTCATCACGGACACACCCTTTCCAGTCCTCTCCCATTTCTCTCCCCCAACCTCTACCCCATCCTTCCATTTCGATGCTCATTGTATATATAATATCTTAAACATTGATCGAAATAATACTTCTTATCTTAACTTTCAGTATTGGTCAAACAATCATTTTTATTTCTATTAACCTGTCAAGTATGAAATAGATCAAAATCTAATTCAATTATGTGCATTTTTTTGCTTCATTTCATACTTGACAACTTAATAACTTATCAAATAACCCCAAATTTGATATTATTTTATCGAACAATCAAACGACTATAAACAATTTTTAATTAAAATCCCAGATAGAGTTTTGTCATTTATTACAAATATTTATTATAAAATAAACATTTCTAAACCCTAACCTCTTTTATTACTCCTAACCTCCGTTTCTTCGTGGTCAGTTCGTTTGTTTGTCAATCATTTTGAGTTAGGTTTATTTTAAACTCGTCGAACAATCATACAATTTTACATAAAATTTCCCCCCCCCCCCCAAAAAAGGTTCGTAAATATAAACAGAAAAAAGATATTAATTAACAAAAACCATTTCATAATTTTCGCCTTGTTTACTTCTGACCATTGTTTCAACTCAGTAAGTTTGTTTGTTCGTTTAAGGATAATTTTAAGTACGGTTAATTTAAAACTCGATATGATCTGACTTGAAGTGAATGAAGCAAAAGCCGGTGCATGCTCTTCTTCTGGTAACAACGACGTCTTAAGCTGCTTGGGTGCATTGTTGTTGCTAATGGGCCTGCAGCCGGGTCCACGGCTACCGAGCGCAGCCTAATTATGATTTATAGTCCTCGTACCTACACCATCGGACATCGAACGAACATCCCCCTTCTATCCCCCACCATGAACCACCAACCTCCAACCTCGAACTTCGAACCTCCTTCCATTCTCCTAGTGTCCTCCCCACCCCCATACCCTACCCATGCCTCGTTCTTCTGACCATGGATAAATTTCGATACCTGTATGGGGGTTTAGTCAACAGTACTTTTATCTACTTTCAAACGATTCTTTATAAAAGAAAAAACCATAAATCTCTTCTATTAACAAGGACACTCGGAACAAATAATAATAAAAAGATTCATTAAATTTGTATTGTTTTTTTCCTGGTAAAATAATACAATGTGCAAGAGGATCAAGGTCAATGTTTGGATACAAATTCGAATAAGAATAATGATAATGATGATGATGATGATGATGATGATGATGAGAAGAAGAAGAAGAAAATTTGAAACTATAGTTAATAGTATTATTGTTATGGGAGAAGGTTATGGTGTCTTCATAATTCTTACATACGAACCTTCTGATTATGCTCCTATATCAAAATTCGAGACAATAAGTTATAAATATTGAAATTTTTCTGGTCTCTTCGAACGAAACGCCCAATCTTTTTTCTTCCTTCCCCCCCTCTTTCTTTTTTTTACGAACGAAGAAGGGTCGATGGTATTAGGCGACTAGACCTTCGCCCACGATTTCTTCTTCGTTTCCGTTCGCCATCGTGTAGGCATCATTAGACGTAATCGAACTTAAGACGCATCTTCGTTCGTTCGTTCTTCCTTCCTTCCTTCCTTCCTTTATTTCTATTTCTTTATTTTTTTTTTCTTCAAGAAGATGAAGAAGAAGAATAAGAATAAGGTGTGCCGACATGAAGGAGAGGCAACGGCCGATGCATCACTATACCTCCTCTTCTTGTCCCTTCATCACCGCCAAATTCGTACCATTCTCTTTCAACGAGAGCTCGACCGGTTCGGGTACCGGCTGCGGGAACTTCCGCTCCTTCCAAAAACATATTCTTTAATATTTTTCCCTTTAGGTGTGTCTCTTTCATATTTTAAACTAATAAAACTAAAGTATACTAATTAAAGTGTAACTGTTTATATCGATACAATTTATTTAATTATTGTATCATTGATTTGAATTTTCTGCAATATTTCTGCAGTATCCTGCACAATTTCGCAATGTTTGTTTCGTTAAAATGATTTCTCTTTTTTTTTTTTGCACATTTCAATTTAGAATTTTACTACAGTGACAAGGTACATAACCTTAATGATTTTTTATGTGAATAAAGTTTATTTAATTATTAGATTATTAGTTTCTGCAATATTTCTGCACTGTGTATTACATAAAAATGTTATTTGTTTATTTCCTCCTGCACATTTAAACCAGTACTTGAAAAATAAAATTGTTAAACGAATTTCACTAGGGTTTGAATGTTTATTCACATATTATTTCACTGTGCGTTGAATGTTTTCTTTTATATTCACTTCTCTTTCATTCCTATTACCATTCCTATTCCATGAAGAATAGCATCGTTGAATTTGAATTTGATCTTCGTGTATGTTCGGTATTTGTCGATACATTTCGTTCCTGTTTTAAATATTATTCGTTAGTCTTCTTCGTACGTCGGAAGAAAGAACAATTATATTCGGTTAAGTGTGTAATTTATTTCACATTGCGTGTGCTTGTGTGCGTGTTTTCTTCCTATACAAGTGATATAAGCATATGTGAGCGAGTGTGTGTAGTGTTGAAAAGTGATATACACATATTTGGATACCTGCAATTATGGATATAAGGACAAAGTATATTTAAACGTAAGCTGACCATAATTTTTAACATCCATTTTAAGCCCAAAATCAGGTTAGATTGACTGGACTATTAGGAATTGGATTTAAATTAGTTAATCCGTCCGTCGTCTTTGTCGTCGTCTTCTCTCAAAATATATATATATATACACGTATACATATACATATATACATATATACATGTATAACTGTGCATAAGCGAAATTTATACCGGGCGATTTGATTACCGCGATATAAACTTGATGCGGACTCGGACGACAAGACGGGAGCATACATCACCGAAACGCGGTTCGGTGATACCAACCTAACCCTCCCTTCCCTCCTTCACAGTCCCTCTTTGCCCCCCTTTCGTTCCTCTTTACTCTACCTTCCACCTCTCGTATCTACCTCCTCATCGTATCGCTCACTGGCATCCATCGAGTTATCTCGCAAAGTTTCATTCTTTTTCCATTCCTTTCGTTTTCTCGTACCACGATCACTATACCTGTTCCTTTCTGCCCTTTCACTATCGCAGTCATGTACGACAAAAATTTTTCTTACAAATTTTTTTCATACCCATTTCAAATATATTCAACGTTTTTTTTTCGTTTATTTTATTTGTATCTTAATTTTTTTTTTTTTGTATAATAAATTATTTTTCCTATTAGGTTGTCACGTATGAAATGGAGCAAGAAATGCATATAATTGAATTGAAATTTGCTCCTATTCATACTTGACAACCTAATATATTATAAATTATTTTTTATGTATTGTAATATAATTTTTTTTTATTTTTATATAATAATTTTTGGTATAATAAATTTTGTAAATGAAAGTTTTTGTACCGAATTTATCAACACTAAGCGTATAACCTGTAGATTATGTGATTTTAAACGATTGAATAATTAACAGAATAGTTCCTTTTGTTCAATAATAATAACTAATGTTCATTTTTTAAATGTTATGATACTGAATTGTTTTTTGTACTAATTACTTTAGTAATTATGTATGTGTGGGTAGGATTATTTGAACGAATATTCGTGTTTTTTTCTCGGAAGATAATAAAATATCGAATAACGAGTAATCTTTGAGAAGATTTTTTTTTTTTTTAAAGAGGAAGAGATAAATGTAAGTGTAAAAAAGTGTAGATAATGCAAAAAAAAAAAACGTTTTACCCGATATTCGAGGTTGCATTTCACGTTGAACAAAGTTTCTTAAAACGTTCTAGATCCCGATCATCTGCTTCTTTTCTCACCTTCTTCCTTCCTTCCTCCACCTCTTCCTTCAACCTTTTACTTTCTATCTTTCTCATTCTTATTAAGTATATATATATATATATATATGTGTGTGTGTGTGTATGTGTGTGTGTGTGTATGTGTGTGTCTAACCAAGACCACGTATTCTTCTCCCTCCTGCATACGTTTCACTCCGTAAACGAGATAACGAGATCAAATTTATGGTACCAGATCTCCAACTGGAATATGATAATCGCAGCTAATGTTGAATCCTCGTGTTAAGGACCCTAGTTCTTTTCCCTGTCCCTTTCAACCCTTTTTATTAAACCTCTCATCAAAATCGATCCGATTTAACCACAAATCCCAACAAAATCCCTTACCGAAAATATTATTAATCTTAACAAGCAATGAAACATTCAATCCCAAATTTCTCCAACAAACTTCTTTAAAATCCAATCAAACATCAAGCCTAGATTTTTATTAAATAAATCCAGTATTCCGTATTAAATTAACACCAACTCAACCACACCAATCAAAAAACCCATTACCGAAAAAATAATAAATCTAAACAACCAATGAAATATTCAATTCCAAATTTTTACAACAAATTTCTTCAAAATCCAATCAAGCATCAAATCCAGTTATTCGTAGTAAATTAACATAAAGCAAAACGGAGGTGGTTAAACGTTACTCACATCGAGAGTAAGGTATTCTGAAAGATTTTATTATTCAGGTTCGTATACAAAACCGTGAACACCGGGTGAAATCTTTATTTGGAATCATTCCAAGAACAATAACGTATCTTGCGTCTCCTTTTCCTTCGTTCATCGCACCAACCAACTACACCGATATACTACCAACACAACAACAACCATAACCATCACACCACCAGCATGATTCCTGAACGCGGTAAAACTCAGCGCCAAAATAAAACTAAACGTAACCCAGTTATTTTCTGTTTGCTCTCGCCGGTCCCCGATGATCTTTAAGAGATATGATATGGGGCTGTTGAGTGGTTGAAAGGGGGGTAGAGGAAAAGGAGGAGGTAGAAGAAGATTGGGGTGGGGAGGAGGTTGCTAAGGAAGGAAGGAAGGAAAGATTTTTCATTCTATCTCACTCGCTCTTTCAGTTATTCTCGTTGTTAGTGCCGGCACGCGTGTATCATCGTGCATATAAATCAGTCGGCTAGGATCAGATAGGATTTAAGAAATATAAAATACAGAACGATATTAAAAAACAAAAGGAGGCCTGCCTTCTTGGCCCAGGAGACTGGGTACCGCGAACGTTCAAGAAGCTGGTGCCTTGTTGGTGTGTCCGGTTGTAAGATTGTTGAAAGAAAATAAGAAGAAATTTAAAAAGGTAGATCTGATTGGAGCTGAGATTGAAAAAAGAAGGATTTAAGGAAAAGGGTAGTTATGGTTGTTATTGTGGTGAGGGTTGTCGGCATATATGAGAGAATTGTGAGTGAGTGAGAGAGAGAGAAAGAGAGAGAGAGAAATAATCTGAGGAGTGATTAGTTACCACGATTCTTACTACGATTACAACTTGTTTACGCGAATTTCGAGCTAATTTATACTCGCGTTTTAGGTAGAACGAAAAGAAGACAAGAATTAAAAAAAATAAAAAAAAAATAACAAATATTCTGTGCCGAGAAGGAAGAGAGAGGAACGTGCCATAACCTTTATGGGTTATCCCTAAAGTCGAAAAGTAGTTCGATCAGATTCCATGAACTGATTTTCGTTTTGTTTTAAGAAAAGATTATTGTTGGATGATAAGAATGAAAGAAAAAAATCAGACTTGTTAGTTTAGTAAAGACCTCCTTTCAAATTTTACTACTAATCGTTTGCTTCTGTATTATCAAAAGAATAACTCTCAACGCGTTTACAGAATCCTAATTTAAAGTTCATTCTGAAATATTATTTAGAAAATAAGTAATCATATGGAAACGTATTTATTTTATTTGATGAATCATCAGGGACCACTCATAGGGTTAAACGTATTAAAAAAAAAATACTAGTTGGGTACGAATAATTATGACATAGAATTGAATATAAAATTCTAATATTTTATATCAGAATTTAATAATTCGGATGAATTTTTTTAAGATTTTATGATCGCAAACAATTCCAAAGAACACTCAAATCCAATAAGAAAACTCGCAATAAAAAAAACAAATAAAATACACACATACACATAGTTGTAAATAAAATAAATTAAAATAATTTACATTACAGTTAAAACATAAATTTTCTATAAACAACATCGTTGCAATAATTTAACCCAATCCAAATAAATAATTACCAACATGCAACAAACGTTAATACATTTCTACAATATTTCTTTCGTGCTAGAGGATAATATTGCAAAGGTTGAACGTTAAGAAGAAGAAGAAAATGGGTGGTGGGATAGTTTGGAAAGTGGGTGGGTTAGGTGAAGGGATGGATGGAGAGGGGGGGTTAGTTTCGGAAAAGGAAAAGCATCGTAACGAAAAGAAAAGGCGCGAAGGATGGAGGAAGAGCTTGTGGAAAGGTGGAAGCACTCAATTCATCAAGAAGGAGTCGACGGCACGTAATTTAAGACTGCTTTTAACTCTTGGGTGTCGCAATTTATGTGAGCTTCTTATAAAAGAATGGCGCTTTTCTCTACACCAATACTAAAACACCAACATCCAACATTTCCAACACACTGATACACGTTAAAAACTCAACAGACATAACCGTACACGTAACGCATCTTCTTTCTTCGTTACCTTTTACCTGTCTCTCGTATCGAACAACTTCCCATCCCCTCCTACCCTCTTTCTTTTTAAAAATAAACGAGGAAAGGGATAGTGCATACAAAATATTTGCTATTTACTATCATTAATATTTATATTTTGTTTTTGTTTTCGGTACGTACGTTTCGTTACGTACCCTTTCGTTACGGGTGCCGACTATAACCGGCATCCACGCGACAACCTGTGTGGTATGGTTGCCAATTATTGATTAATTTTATTGACAGTTTATTCCTGAACATGAAACAAATTCAAATTCATTGCAATATTCACACTTTTCGGTGTCATGCCACGTTCAGTGACGTTACATCTGCTGGATAAACTGTCACAACGAAATGGGTTAATTAGAAAAGAGACACAAAACTTGTTTATTTAAGTTATTTTAATTAATATTTGACCAAATAGTTTCATTAATTAATAAACACGTAACTTGCGTGATCGTACAACCGAAAAATGAAAATATTAAATGATTGGAACATTTTTTTTCGGAAAGTATGTCATATCTTTTTTTTCTTCACTCGCACTCGTATTGCAATCTTTTCTTTCTTTCTTTCTTTCTCTTCTTTTCTCTTCTCTTTTTTTTTCATTTTCGTTTTCCGTTCTGCTCTTTTCGGCCAATTTGCCATATATTAGGCGGGTTATAAATTCGCACCGCGTTACAACGCACGCTCTGCACGGCTCGTCGTTATTAACGCACTTCATTTGAAACACCGTTCGGAGAAACCAGTCCTTGGTTGCACAAACACACATTCGTTTACCCGTTCTTTGAAATAAATCTAAATATGTATATCTTTCGTGATTTATTTAAACAATTTAGAACTCCATACACAATTTCATCTATACAATGTCATTTATTCTATAATATAAATAAATTTTATACTTCCCCCTCCCCCTCCCTTTCTTCTGTTCTCTTTCTCTCTCTGTCTTCTTTTAAAGAGGTGAGGGAGGAAGAAGAAGGTGGACGTACAAATAAAGAGAAGATTCCCCCAGTTTGCTCGGTAGCCTCTCGTAAGAGTAGGATCTGGATCTCTGGACGTTATCAAATCATCGTTTGTTTACGCCTAATCCCTGAATTAATGATTAGGACACCCTCCTTCCCCCTTTTTACCTCCTCTTCCTCCTAAACCTCATCCTCCTATTCCTACTCCTCCTTTTCTCTTCAACATGATGGCGGCATGATGCGACGGATCTTAAGACTCACCAGAACCAAACTCGTTGTAACGGGTGTCTTACAACAATCCTACTCGACAAATATTAATTTTAACAAACTTAATCGACAACTTAATAAATTAATACCAAATTCACGAATCAAAGTCAGTAGATAACCCAAACTTGCGGAAAGAATTTTTTTGTTATTAACTTGTTCAACTATTTCATAACAGAATCGAATAATATCAACATAACGTATAAGAAAAAAAAAACAAACAAATACGATGCATGAGATATATAAATCGAAACCTACATCGATGTAAAAATACTTTATCATTCAACCAAAATATCAAAAGTAAGAATAATAATAATAAAAAATTATAATAGAAAAGGGGAAAGAAGGGGGGTGGGAGGGGTAGTATTGAAAACGATTAAAGAATAGTTATGGTTTAAGGATTCGTATGAGAATTCGTCACCCGTTACATCCTTCAAAACTGTATGTAGACTCGGTGGTCGGAATATATCCCCTTAATTATCCTGTGTGTGCATTCTGAGTGTGAACTCTCCATTAATCATAGGAGAAGATAGAAGGATGGAAGGAGGAAGAGTAGAAGAGTAAAAGAGAGAGAGAGAGAGAGAATGTGAGACGAAGAGATGGTAGTAGAAGGGAGATGGTTGTAAAGAGTGGGTGAGGAGGAGGAGGAGAGGGGGGAGGAGGTTGAAGGAAGGTGTGAGGTACGATGTAGCCGTTCCTATATAGCTCGAACGATTTTAATTCAGACTGGCCGCTCCATATGTATTCCAGGGAGCCCATGGGATCATTAGTAACCTTAGGTGGACACCTCAGAGTCGTTCTTCATTCTCAGGATGATGCCACCGTCGCTGCGGAATCCACCGATCCACCTTCATCATTGGCGAACGAGCACATATAACCCTCCCCCCATTCCCACCCTGCCCCTACTTCAAACACCCCACATCCCAATCCCATCGAAAATCCTTTGGGGAATCTAAAAATGGAGTGTAGTAGTTCATCGTCTAATCTTTCTTTACATTTACACTTTTCTTTAAGTTTGTCGACAAATAATAATACGCGTTGAGTGTATTTGTTGGTAAGAAAATAAATTTTAGGAAGTTAATATTGTTTAGTATAGTTTTTAATAGTAATCGAATTTGCAATTTGGATTAACTTATTGGTCAAATTAATGTACTGAACGTTGGATTATTTTATAAACAATTCGAATTGTATTCGATGATTAAATAAGTTCATGAAATTGTTTTGTTTTTTTAGGAAACATGATAAAATCCTGAACTTATATTGAACAATTTAATATTTTAAATTACGATTTAATTTTGTTTAAACACAGATACGTACAACAATATTCCAATATATGTCTATTGAGAATAAATTTAAATAAAATCGTACACATCGATTTGGTTAACTTAATGAATCTATCATAAAATAACTGCATACTCCTATAAACTAATACGTTCAATTCTTATTTCATTTAACTTCCCATATTTTCATGTTAAATGTAATTGAAATAAAAAATAGAAAAGAAGATGGTCTCGGTAACCGTAGATTGTAAAATTTGCCATTGACATTTTAGAAAAGAAACTAAACGTACTTGGGGAACCTTTAGGTATAACGATCCTTTTCATGGTAAATAAGATATAAAATGAATTGGCTATAAAGCCATGGTGGTATCCATAGCTTGAGGTGTAACACGGCCGAGTTATTCGTACTTTGGCTTAGAGACCGTAACATTCGCCCTATAACTTGACACCATACTAGGCCGAGTATTACGCATCGATCGTATATCAATCTAATCTATCTTAAATCCAACACAAACATAAACACATAAACACACATACACATGCATACAAGCTCACACGTAAACCTTCAGTAAAATAAATAATAACCAGTTATGATATATAAAACCATGTAACGTAAAAGCATCATTTTTCTCCCTACAAAAACACAAATTATTTCTACCTCGCATAATCCTAAAATCATCTCGAAAGATAATAATTCAAACACCCTATTACAAGAATACTAAATATTAATTGACACGAGAAACATCATCGAACGTAAATAACATTCACCGGTAATCCGACAATTTTTCCTGATCAATTATCTTCATCATCATCATCCCCCATTCATCCACCCACCTCCTCCCCCTTTTGTCATAATCCACACGAATCGAGGAAAGATGCGGGTCGCAAAATTGCAATGTGCACAACACGTTCCAGATGGACCACACGCGGATGGCCGTAGGCTAAGCTGCCGTCGATACATCCTCGTCGATACGATCCTGCAACACGTGTGTGTAACCCATAACCCCTCCTCCCCCGCCTCCTCCTTTTACCCCATACCCACCTCCTCCTACTCCTCCTCATCCTTTTCTGCCACCATATCCCGAAGGATAACTTTTTTACAGTGGGAAACATGAACGGTCCCCTCTAGGCTCAACTCGTAAACATACAATGCATGCGGTCCGTACGCGATATTATACACGGACCGTTCACGGACCGTTCACGGTAACGTTCACGGCACGTTATACGCTCTAACGCTATTGAGAAGAACGTTCTTCGGGGGTTTTTAAAACTCGCTTCGTGACTTAAGAAAAATCTTGCGATTTAGTCTTACGTATCTGAGGGGGGACCCATTCCTACTATGTTCGGGACTGCCGCAAAGGTTTCAACCCAAAGAGGGTCGGGGGGGGGGGGCTGGAAGTGAAGGAAGGAGGATTGGAGGAAGAGGGACACACATTTACTCATTAGCACGTTCGATAGACTCTTTTGTTTTCCAAAAGAAAATCATCATCCTTTCGACCCGTACCCAAAATCTTGTCGGCAAAGATCAAAAACAAGTCTCTTCTCTTAAATAATCTTTTCCTTTTGATTTCCTGTTGTAAAAGAATGAAAATAAAGATAGGTCTCATATAAGGGTACATATTGACGATCGATAAACAATCGACGTTTATCAGGATCTTTGAAATGAAATAAAAATGTTTGAGTTTGGCAAAGAGTGCGGGTGGTGGGAAGAAAGAAAAAAGGGTGAAAAAAGGGGTAACTGGGGGGTTACTCGGGTGGGAGAGAATGATCGAGACTGAAGTTATCCAGCAAGCGAAATCTATATAATAATCGATTCTGATTGCATTGAAAGACCGGTAGTGGTGGCGTTGATTGGTGCATTCATAAATATCCATTAGTGGACAATGTCGGTAATGATCGGAGCTGCGGGCTACGCCCTGCCAAGCAAAAGGGCTTCTTCTTCTTTCCTTCCTTCGGTAGCCAACTCTTCTTCTTCTTCTTCTTCTTCCTCTTCATCTTCTTCAATCGTGTTAGTCGTCCTTTTCCTTCAGTTCGTAGATGAGAAACTAATACCACCGTTGATCGTACCACGCAATTCGTCTGCATCACCTTTCAAACATTATTATTTTTTTCGTTTATTTAGTTTTATCTCTCATGCTTGTTTCTATCCTTCCATCTTTCGGTATTATCCTTTTTTGGTTTTGTCCTTTTTTTTTTCTTTTTTTTTTTGTATTATTTACTTCTCGTTTTCTTTTCTCTTTCTATCTCTCTTTTTTTACTGGGACTTATTCGCCTCATTGGAATACCGATTGGATGAATGCATTCGATTTCGGAGCCCAGGATATATCGAGTGACCTTCGATCAGAGATGGGTTTAGAGGATGAACTATAGATGAGGAGGATGAGGAGGAGGAGCTGATGGAGCTGGAGGAAGATGAAAAGATGGTGGAACTTCAAGGACACCTTTGAAGATATGCCGTCAAGAAACTAATCCCTACGTTTCGGACCAAATGTTTAACTTTCCGTGACTATCTCGAATATCAAGAATTGAAAAAGAAAAAGAAATTACCATGAAATAAAAAAGAACCACGATGATCGATCAAAGACCTTCTTTTGTTTTACGACAAGGATTTACCATCAATTTCGATTAACTCGTTTTTCTTATTCAACTACACCGCAATTATTTTAATTTATTTAATCAACAAAATTTTTTCTTTATAAAATTATTTGAAGAAAAAAAAAAGATCAATGGTCATATATTATGTTAATAAACAAAAAATTTATCTATCAATTCTGTCAATTCTGTCAATTTTGTCAACTCTGTCAATTATTTACATTTAACAATTATAACATCATTGTTATTTAATCAATTTAATTAACAATTTGTCGTATTTCATTTCAACGTTACAATTACCTCCAGGTTTCTAATTTAAAGATTAATTTGTCATCGTTTTCATTTATTTTAATATCGAATAATATTTTAGAAGAATTTATCGAATCGTTGAATAAGCGATAACGTTGGATAATCGTTTATAACCAAGGTTAAATTTACGATCGTTTATACTGATCGAAGAGAAATCCCAAGCGTGCACTGTGAAACTCGTTTCATGTATATATCTATGCATGTGTGCATGCGTCTATATATGTGTGTGTATGTGTGTGTGCATGAATGCATATGCTTTTGCTACCAATTAGAAAACTCGTTCTCGTGGTCTCCGATTGGTAGAAGGATCGTTTTGTCGATCTTGATCCGTAATTAATTCTTCTTTCAAAGTAAGAAGATAGAGAGAGAGAGAGGGAAAGAGTTACTGCATCCTACTGGAATACTGGATCGTTAAAATGTATCTTCATTTTTACGAGATAAGCCTATTCACTGCTGGTTTCCCCCTACTCTTTCCCCTCCCCTTCACCACCCTTCCATCGTCCTATAACTCTTATCCTAACATTTTCAAAGCCAACAAAATTATTAAAGTAATCGAAAAAAACAAAACAAAAGTTACTATAAACCCTAATTCATTTCTTCAAACAGTGTCAGATTATTCCTCGTATACGTGCAACGAATGATTAAAAAAACCGATCAACGTTATAATCCAAAACCATTAACCTCGTTTGCATTTTAACAAGAAACACCATGAAATAAATTCATGATAACAAGACACCGATCAAGCAATCTTTTTAATACACCTAATCGTAACTGTACAACGAAACTGATGAATTCAGATACCCATGAAAAATATAAAATCGGTTGGACGAACGCGAGAAAAAAAACAGGGGGAGGGAGTGATTTTTCAGGTCCGTTAGATGAGAACCCAGTTCCTTTTTCCTTTTCGATTACTTTTTTCCCCCCCTTCTTAGTACCGAAAAAAAACCCCCATGAAGGTAGCTACCAAACGTCACTGGCATCGAAATCAAACCTTCCACCCTGATCCTAAATTTTTCTTTCTTTTTTTTCTTTTTCTTCTTCTTCTTCTTCGCACCAACGCGTATCAGAAGTTAACGCTCGGGGATTTCACAAACGCACACATGCACTTTAGAAATTTTCAACAATGTGGCCTGTTATGTATACCTGTTGAACTTACAGACAGGTGACACTCCCCCTCCTACCTCCCTTCCCCTCCCTCCTTTCCCCCTGTTCCTTTTAGTTTTCCTTTATATTCCTCTCGCGTATATCCGTTGGCTCGTATTTTATCGTTCGAAATGTTTGATTTCTCTTCTTTTTCTTCTTCTTTTTTTTTATACTTTATCTTCCTTTTTTTCTGTCTCTCTCTCTCTCTCTTTCTGAGTCGAAAACACGAAGCACAATATAAGAACGGATAGAATTGGTTTTTTGAGAAGTCTTCTTCTTTCTCCCACGCCGATCAGCCAGTCAAGTGAGCTCGGATTACTTTCATAAATTTTTTTGTCCCCTCTCTTCAGCTTCCTCCTTCCCCCTTCTTCTCCTTCATCTCGTTAAGATCAAGGCAATCGATCGAACGAATTTCTACGAGATAAATCCGAAATAAACTATTGTCGAAGAATATTATTTTTTTTTTATTCTTTGGAATTAGGATCGAAGAAATCGTAGCAGGAAGCTGGATCAGATTAGAAACAACAACGACAAAATGATGGTAGGGGAATATTAATTTTTCATGGGGTGACTTTTTTGTTGTCCTATACACACACACACACACACACACGATTGTATTCTTTTATTTATTTTTATTCTTTATCTTTTATTTTAAAGAATAATAGGTCAATCGTTCGATCAAATATATTCGATATTTATTACACGGAGAAAGAGAGAGAGAGAGAGAGAGAAATTTGGAATTCAGATTCACTGATGGAACGAAAATGAAAAAAAAAGATATTGATTTCGAAAAGATGAGTTAGGATAGTTTTAACAAACTTCAGAAAACATAGTCATGGGTCATATATATAGTTTAGGGATATAAATTAGAATCAATCAACTCTCGCTTTTCCGAACTTTCTTCAGATTAGCATCAAGTCTAGTCGGTTAAAATTTGTGAGCTGACTCCTGCTGAGAAACTCACCAAGTGGGCTAACAACACATGAGAACTGGGAACCTAAAAAAAAGAGAGAGAGAGAGAGAGAGAGAGAGAGAGAGAGAGACAGAGACAGAGATAGCGAGTGAATCCAATTCATAAAATTGTCTTCCTTCCTTTTCGTAGTTTCTAAACGTCCAACTTATATCTGCTAAACCCTCGTCAATATCGATATACACCCACCAATCCACTACTAACATCTAAACGAACGAAACAGGATCGTCGTTGTTATTGTTGCTGGTTTGTTGGTTGGTTGTCCACGTTCCTAGGATTCAACCAAAGAAACTAAGAAAAGAATCCACGACGATGGACCAAATTAAAATCCTGTCAGAATAATAATACCCCTGTTGGATATTCTTAAGAACTTTTAAGAAGAAATGTTTTTTAGGGTTGAGTTTGGAGCAGATCTCAAATCGAACGTGATTTCGACGTATGCGTGTATACGTGTATACGAGTGTGTATATGTGTGTGTATTTTTTTTTTTTCATTTCGACTCTTCGAAATTCCATTCGTTCGATTTAATATCCTTTCAACTTATTTTATCATTTTTAGTTTGATCTTTGAGATGAATTTTTCTGTAATCAAGAAATATAGGGTGAATTTTTGAATGATTTTATTTAATATTCTGTGATTTATATGTTATAATTATATATATGTTTTATGTATATATGTGTTTGTTGATCTCAATGGTACGATTTCGAAGTTCGATAAGGAGTTTCACGTTATTATACACCGACCACTCAGGTGTTGACTTCCGAACTGTTACCAAAGTATACAGATATGTATATATATTAGATATATACTACAATTATGGCGACCGTAAATGCGTATACACTCGAGTGCAATGCGTAATTTACTGCCAGTGGTTGAAGTTGTTAAACAGTGAAACGATTGGGACTCCGATCGAGTGGAAATTCCAAATACCAACATCATTTTGATGTTCCAACGAGTTCCCTAAAACCCTAATATTTATTTTAAAAAATACTATAATGTCATAATTTAATAAACGTCTAAATATAATAAGGGTTTATAATATATTAAATGATATAAGAACAACATTATCGTTAAACTTTAATAAAAATATTTACATTTTCTAATATTAAAAAACTGTTGAAATTTTTTTGCACAATTTCATTTTGTTAATAATTAATTAATAATGTATTTAAATTAAAAACCATCGAGTAAAAATGTTACACTTGCCAATTATAATAATTACGGTGAACGTTAAATTATACAAAAATCACAATATTATGTTATTCCTTCAACTATTATATAATTTGGTAAAAAATATATTCCCTCGAGTTAGAAACAATAGAACGTTGATGATAAAGAAAAAAAAAGATAAAAATAAGATAAATAAGATGATCGATAAAAATGAAGTATTAATTCGTTACCGTTCACCTATCAGTGGATAATAATTAAGGTCCCCACGAGCGTTATGAAACCTGGCATGGGCGTAAATAATCAGTAATGATCGGCGTGCTCGTCCGAGGACTGACAAAAATCAAAGATGGTGGATCAAGGGGGAGGGATCAAGGCGAGAAGAGTGGAAAGTGACGTGAACGTTGTCTGTGCTGGAAGGGTATTGAGAGAAAGAGATAGAAAGAGATAGAAGGAATGTGTAAGTGAGTGTGTGAGTGAGTGAATGAGTGAGAGAGAGAGAGAGAGAAAGAGAATACGTACTAGTTTCGTTCGAGGGTGGGTAGGTATGTATAATGATACGGGCATCGGTATCGGTACAAGAGAATCTCGGCTGGAATCTCGAACGAGTACTGTAACATGCCCTAAAGGGACTGCCGTACAGTACCTCCCGGCCTCCCTTCTGCTGCTAAGAGAACTGTAAGTCGAGAAAACCGAAACGTGTCAAACGCATTTTCCCAACAACGTCAACTTTATTAACTTCCTACATTCCCTACCATTTCCTTATTTTATTATCCGATTTATTATCAATTTTTCTTATTACACTTTTTTTTTATAAAAGAAGGGCTCAGTCGTATCATCTCGATGAATTTTTATATTTTATTTTTCTGCTGAATAAAATATTACAAATTTCTGTAAATATCTGAAACTATGCTAATCTCATTCCATTTGGATGTATTATAAATAATCAATAAATTATTATTCTTGTTATTACTCTCGTTGAGATTAATTATTTTTTAATAAAATAATTCTTTATATATTAAAAAATTTCTTTCCAATTTTATTAATTTTCTAATAAACAATTATATTAAATAATTAATATTTATTCTCAATCAAGAAATAAATATCAGTTCAAATAAAATTGTTACCCAATGAACAACAAAATCAACATATAAATATAAATTAATTTAACAAAATAAATAAGAAAATTGACAATCTAATCAACTCGATTAGAAATAACAGCTTAACAGAATGATTAGAACCGATACGAGTTTGAAGAAGTCAATACCCTTCCAGTTAGTAAGTAAAATAGATAGGAAATAAGTGAAAGTGAGAGTGAGAAAGAGAGAGAGAGAGAGAGAGAGAGAGAGAAAGAGAACGAGAACGAGAACGAGGGGTAAACTTTAAAACACGACTTAACTAATTTTCAGATAGTTTAATATCTTACGTGTCTCTTCTCCCCTCTCTTTCTCTTTTGCAAGGTTGCAAGGTGTACGAGTTAAGTCAGAGAGTCTGTCTATGTGTTGGTAACGATCACGTTGAGAATATCGGGAAGAGAAGAGAGAACGGAAGAAGGTTTAGGGGACGATAGGGTGAAAGGGTAACGATGAATAGAAAGAGATAGAGAGAGAGAGTGAGAGAGTGGAAGGGGATAGGAATGGGGGGAGAGAGAGAGGGTGGATGAGCCTGGAAGCGAAGTGGGCTGACTGACGTGTAAAGACACCTTCACGTCCCGAAGAATTTAACTAATTATAATATGGGATAAACCGTTTATTCCCGCCTGGCAGTCTAGTCGGAGCGATACTGATACCACCCCCTTCCCCCCCTTTCAACCCCATACCCACACCTATCCTTACAACCACCCCAAACCCCCAACCACCAGTACCACCACCATCACCACCACCACCATCAACATCACCATCACCTCTTCCATCTCGTTCTACTCTTCCTGATCTTTCCTTTCCTACCATCGAGGCTTCTTCTCTTTCTTGGATCCAACCCCCCACCTCCTTCTTCTTCTTCTCTTCCTCCTCCAACAGACTTGGCACACGTCACAGAAGTTAGCAACTCGAGGTACGGGGCACCGGGCCATGATTAGGCCAGATTATGGAGGTTGAACTTTGATCGTCTCGTGGATGAAGAGAAGAAGAGAGAGACTTACTCTTCTTGGAGAGGAGTGACTAGTAGGAGGGGGAGGAGAAGAAGGGTGGTAGTAGTCAAAAGGGTGGAAAGTTGGATTTTGTATCTTCGATGTGATGGTTTTGGTTATACAAGATCTTTCTACGTAATCTTTCGACGATAGTTTTTATCTGTTTTTTTTATTTTTTTTTTTACTAGGTTGATTAAACATCTTTTTTTCTTTATGGGGAGGATGTTTAGTTTTTAAAACGATTTTAGTTATAGAAAATTATTTTGACGATAGTTTTTATCTGTATATTTTATTTTGTGTGAGGTTAATTCAACTGTTTTTTTATTTATTATCGCAAATGGTTTTTGTATTTGTTTCGAGATATTTGAAAACCTTTTTTTTATTTGTTTTTAGGTTGATTTTATTTTTTGGAAATTAGGATCGTTAATCGAACTGTGATTGTGTTTTTTAAACTGTGCTGAATTAAGAACCCTAATGCATTTACAGTTTGTCTATTATCTTTAATAAAAATTAATTAAACAAATAATACCTAAAATTGTAGAAACAAGTTGTTGCTAAAAGTTGTACTTTCAATTAATTTTGTGCAAAAAAAAATACTTTAAATGTTTAAGTTGATTTTAGTTAGAATCAATGGAATTGTGAGTAATCATCAATAATTTTTGTCGCACGTATTAAATAATTATTTTTTCTCTCTCTGTCCCTTTATTTTCTTATTTCTTATCTTTTTTCAATTTCCTATATCCGTTATACTCATCGCAATGAAATAATATGAAACGTAAGGTTGATAAAACCTGCGTGAACATCTGCCTGATTCGTTTCGACTACCGGAACGTTTCTTTCAATCATCGAAAAACCTTAAAAGTGTTTCAGCAGGTGATCCAGATTTATTCGGCCAATAAGAATCCAACAAAATTTGAACACAAGCATTATTGTTAATAAGAAAAAAGAATTAAATAATAATATTTCAGTTAAGAGAAAATTTGAACAAACCAAAATATCATTCGAAAATGACGCAAAGGTAAAAACATCGTAGTGCTTGGGCATCTGCGAAAGTAGAAAATTTTACGTCAGCATGGACGATAAAATGTGAAAATAAACTGGCAATATAAAATTACACGGGTGTTTCGTAATTGCTCGTATAGAAAATGATGGTGAAATTCTTCCTTGTAAACCATGAGAAACACCATCTTTTCTGGATTACCGATACGACTTATTATACTTGGACTTCACCTTTGATCGTATAACAAAATTTCATGATTCTGATTGTAATAACAATACAAAGCTTATTATTTTTATAGTCACAGTAATACCAAAAATTCAAAACAAAATTATGAAGAAGACCTAATTGTTCCGATTTCTAACAGAACACTAAAATTGACAAGTTTATGTAAAATATTATTTATTATAAACATTTGTATATACTGTGTGTTTATAAAATACATGTAAGGTTGATCAAAAATATCTAAAATAATTATAAAAAATGATTCATTTTTTTTTTAAAATATTCAAACTAAAAGTTAAACTTGCAATATTACAAGAAAATATTGTTGTTTAGCAATAAGCATTGAAACTTAAACGAAGTAATTTTTTCAATTATTTCTTTTAGATATTGGATGACACACAGTAAAAAAAATGGTAATTGAAATTCCATAGTATTATTTTGATCAGAACAAATAATCGTGTTTTGGAATATTTTCATTGAATTTATTGAACATTTTATTCATAGTTTTTGAAAAACGAAGCGAAACGAAAGAAGACGTTCGGCGCGAGCGAGAATAACCGACGAAACGAAATATATCTTTGCATGTGTGTGTTTGTGTGTGTTTGTGTGTGGCCAAGAGAGAAGAGTCATGTATAAATACGCGAAGAGAGCCGCGTATAACAAGTTATGGCAGATAAATTTATAGCATCTCCAGCGAAACGCCATTACTTTAAACGCACCCCTTCTTTCCTTTCTTTCTTTATTTCTTTCTATCTGTCTATCTCTTTTTCCTGCGTACAAAAAACCATCCTTTTTCGACCACACACTTTATATATATATATATATACACATCTCACTCTTTTTTCATCTTCACCCACTCTCTTCCCCCCCCCCACCCTACTCTAAAGATTCGTTTCTTCTTTCTCTAAGACGACTATCAGTTTTTACGATTTTTAAATAGCCCCCTACGGAATACTCGCCAAGATTATCGACGAATATACAATAAATATATATTTTTTTCTCTGTTCTAGATTTTTATTAAATAATCTTCTTAAAAGAACATTGAAAATAAAAGACAATCTCAAGAAACTATACTTGAAACAAATAAGCGTAGCTTAATGGTCTACAAAATAGAAATAGTGTTTTAAGAATGTATATTACCATTAAATTGAAACAATAGAAAGTATACTGAGTGAAACAAAAGTAATCGAAAACTGAGAGAATTAGAATGGCAATAATATCAGTGTGTCGATTTTTTCTTTCAGTTAATTGAAAGACAACAAACTTGAAAACAAAAAAGTAACAAATGGTAGGATATTTTCTTGTGTTTATTACTATTGAACTGAAACAATAAAAAAAACCATATGGAAACGAAAGAAATCGAAAAACAACTAAATGGGAATGAGAATGACAAAAATAACCTGCAGATTTCGGTGCTCATGTTGTAAGAAACAATGAGAAATATGTGAAATTACTTGAAAATGAAAAAGAAACAAATGAACAAAATTTCGGAAGAAATTTAGTACCACTGATCCCGAAACAATAAAAAAACCACACAGTAGAAACAAGAGAAATCAAAAAACAATTGAATGAGAATGCCGATTTCGGCTCTCAATGTGTTAGAAAACACAACGAAACGTAATTCAAATAACTTGAAAACAAAATAAGAAAGAACA
The DNA here is from genome assembly GCA_023678845.1 of Mischocyttarus mexicanus. Lineage (NCBI taxonomy): Eukaryota > Metazoa > Arthropoda > Insecta > Hymenoptera > Vespidae > Mischocyttarus > Mischocyttarus mexicanus. The sequence continues at coordinate 369,117 of JACGTP010000035.1, read as the reverse complement.
GTAAAAAAGTACACAGAAACAAAAGAAATCGAAATAACAACAAAATAAGAAATGACGATAAGAAAATCGTATAGATTTCTGCTCTCAATCTGTTAAAAAAAAAAAAAAAACAACGAAAACTAATTCAAATAACTTAAAAACGAAAAAGAATGAAGCAAACGATGGAAGATATTAGGTAAAGTCAAATATGAAATGGAGCAAATTTAAATACAATTGTATGCACTTTTCTTTTTTTGCTGCATTTCATACTTGACAGTTTAATATTTCACAAAAATTTGACTATTATAAATAGATATTTGAGTTTAAGTTTATTGTTGTTGTATTCATTGTACCCCCATTAAACCTGAAACAATAAAGAACAAAAAGGAAACCCACAGAGCAGAAACAAAAGAAACCGAAAAGCAACTGAATGGGGAATGGGAATAAGGACAGCGTGCGATATCGGTTGCTTTGCGAAACCTCTAGGAAGAAGAAGAACAAGAAGAAGAACAAGAAGAAGAACAAGAAGAAGAAGATACTCTATACCGACCACCGTAGGTTCTTTCTTCCCTTTCCCTCCCAGTCCCTTGGTGAGTCTACTCCTTCGTTGTGCCACGGTGTGCCCTATAAGAAGTGATCGTTACTGCGCGCCGCCCTATAATCTACACGGGCTAATGACGTCCATTACGTTACTGCGCGGCTTGCCCGCACTTCGGACCGCTTGCGTCCTCGTACGTTCTTCTTAGCTTTGCCACGCTTGCTCCTGATACGCGATTTCTGTCCTTTTCCAGACTTCTTCCTACAAAACCTCCCCTTCTTCTCCACCTCTACCACCCCCTCCTCCTCCCCTCACCTCCCTCTTCTCATTCTTCTCATCCTCATCCACAAACTTCTTTTAGTTTTTTTATTCTTATTCTTCCTTTCAAACACTTTTTCTCAGCCTTCTGTTTGATTTCTTTCACGTCTCGTACGTTAATAGTGAAACATTTAATTGTTAATTAAATTTAAAATATTTAATTGTATTCTCCTCCTACTAATTCTTCCTATTCATTTTGAAAGGCATTCGTTTTTTTTTTCTTTCATTTCTTTCCGTTCGATTTCTTTGACGTCTCCATTCGTTTGCTAAGTATTTTATTGTTAAGAAAATTTCATACACTTTGTACATTTATTTTGTTCTTTCTTCTTCCAAAAAATAGTATTGTTTAAATAAACCAGTGTGCAACTCGAAATTATATGAAAAGATATAAGTTAGGATTCAAATTATGGAATCATGGAAGATATATTTAATCGAACAAACGATAATCAACGAAACAAATACCCTAACTTGTGTTATAAAACAAACTAAATTCAAACAAAATCATATTAAATTAAAAAGAAAAAGTATTATTTCCTTATGCAATACAAAATTAATCTAAAACAATTAACAATAATTCTATCTATTCAAAATCTAATCACCAAACTCAGTCGACCAAATGCAATAAATTAACAACGCCTAAGGAAAAAAAAATGTACTCCCCAAAATTACTTTCCCTTACAAAAGGATAAAAGATTAAAAAGAATATATACGTAAACAACAATTGGAGGTAGAAAAATTTCAATCTGTCCTTGTGTGAGTAGAGTAGCATTCACGATCAGGCGAAAGGAAAGATACGGCTTAGGTAAATACCTACAAACCAAGAAAATGAGAAAATCAGAGTACCAAAAGAGAAAGACAGAAATCCTCTAACTCTCTGTCCTTCTGTTTCCCCCTTTGGTCCTCCCGAGTCCTTCCCCAGTTCCCTCCCCCTTTTCTTTCCCGAAGAATGGTCGGAAGAGCGAGTTCAGGACGCTAATTAGCGCATTGATTGTTTCGCCTCGTTAAAAATGTCCGGAGGTAAATCTCCGCTTTATTATCCGGAACGTTTAGCTTTTTACCTCGTGAGTGAGAGTAGTGGGCGGTATGAGGAGGAAAATGGTTGAGAGGGAGGAGGTAGAGACGTCTGAAATCTTCGATGGCTCAGCGCCAAGCCGAGTCTACTCTGGACTCAGGATTAATGCGTATTTTATGTATATTTCCCTTGCATTTCCGAGATCGGCCATTTCGTACAGTAACTAAGAGTAAAAGAGAAAGAGAGAGAGAGAGAGAGAGAGAATGATGTTCCTACCTCATCTTTCTCGAACGAAATACGCTTTCTTCGGATGGCAGTAACGCGCGTAGGTCGCAAAGGTCCGGCTGAGCCCTTCGAAGGGAAGCCCACGCTCGTATAAGAGAAAGAGGACTTCTACAGAGACTGAAATTAAGCGGAGTTTAACTGGAATGAGGGAGGAGGAAAAGGGGGTTAAGAGGGGAGGGGAGGGGAGGGGAGGGAGAGGTATCCGTGTTTACAAGGATTGGTTTGTATTTGTGTGAATTCGTGGCATACTTGTTGGTGGTGTAATTACTTTTAATACAACTACTTTTTTTGAATTGGTCACGATCGTTAGGAATATTTGCTATGATATAAAATATTATTCACGATACTTCGGAAGGGTTTGTAAAAAGTTATTTTTTTTTGTAAAAAAAATTTTCTAATTATTATTGATATTTCAATTATTTTCAATTTTTATGATCAAAGATTTCAGATAAGATTTAGATTCTTGTTCCGAAGGTATGAATCTTTTTTTACTAGATGGATAAAAACTAATATCTTAGTTTATTTAACATTGATAAAACAATAGAATAACTTTAAACGAAATAACTTAATACCACTTAGGAAATGTCAGAATGGTTTCGTGCTGCAATGTCAGTATGCTCAACTGAGCGTCAATAAAGCATAAATAGTTTGAAAGTTCGAGCATGTCAGAGATCTTGGAAGAAATGCACGCGAGTCTCATAAACATTCTGGTTTAACAAGATTCGAAGTATGCGAGTTAATCTATATATTCCCTATTCCAAATTCCCTACTATTGTTTTAATCTCTTATCGAATGAATAACTATGAAAACCTATTTATCGATCATATGCAAACAAAATCCTCGTTTCTTGACAGCAGAAAATAAAATAAGTAGAAGTCAATGTATTCTAAAAGAATCAGTAATAATTCTTAAACTTGGTACATTAGTCATGGAATTAGTAGAAATTCAAGACTCTGTTAGGACTACTATCGTAGCTAGGAACTTTTCCTCGAGTTCTTATTGGTTGAATATGTATATGTACGTAAACTAATTACAATCAATCACCTCAGCCCACCACCCTCGCGGTAAACGCGGTTTGTACGTGTACAAGAGTACCTACATATGTTTCTACCTATCCCCACACACATACACACACACACACACAAATACACATATATTCGTTTCTACACAGATAATACGAAGAATTGTTGAGATAGTGTTGAAGCATGAACCGTGTACGAGCATGCCCGGTTCTCTCTCTGTCTTCTTGTTCGTGCGTGGGCGATTAGCAGCTCGCGTTCACGAACAAGCGCCACCCGTTATGAATTAAAGATCAACCCTTTATGCGAAGTAGGTTCACTTCATAAGAGTGAGAGAGAAAGAGACACAGAATGAGTGAAGGGAAAGAGTGAGTGAGTGAGTGAGTGAGAGAGAGAGAGAGAGAAAGAGAGAGGAAGAGGTTGTCGGAACCGTAGGAACCACCGGTGAACAATGGCAAAAGTCGTGCCTTACGCGGGGTTCGATTAATCACGCCTCCCGACGTAATTAACGGAAGGCTCAAGATCGGCCCTTGATAACTATTAAAAGCAAAAGACGAAGGCCGATAATTACTAACGATAACGCTAATCTTACCCCCCCCCCCTGCCCCTCCCTACCCCTCTCATTCCCCCATCGCCACCGCAATAATCCCAAAACTGCGGCTCGATTATTATTTTCAAACAATATAATCCTTCGTTAAACCTTCAACACACTGAACAACCTTTAAGACTTTACTCATCATAATTGACATTTACTTTTTTCTATGTTCAAGAATAAAAATACAAATGTGTATAGAATTTTAAGATGTTATCAGATTTGACAAGATTTGAGAGAATATTCAGGCGTCGTTTAAAAGGTGTCACAAAGTGAGTTACACGTATGTGTGTGTATGTGTAAGTGTGTATGTGTATGTGTATGTGTTTTTCGGTGCAGGACTAACTTCAAACGTTTGAGAAACGTGGAAGAAAATGTTTCCTGTACTTTCCAAGTGCTACGATATACCCGTTGAATATTATCCCATGTGTACATGTGTGTGTTATGTGTGTGTGTGTGTGTTTTAGAGATTCATAGGATACATTCAGTGAGCGACTCCTTTCGCCGATAAGTCGATGCGTGATTAGAGGGTGGCATTGTGCTTTGAGGGTTAACCAACCCCCGCAAGGTTCTCCGACAGGGCTCAGCCACAACCTTCTTCCTTCTTCTCCTTCCTACCACACTGCCGACAATAATTACAAGAGGCGGCATCATGGAAGGCATCACTTTGAGCTTATCGAATGTTCAGGATTAATAATTGCACGCTCAACTACTTCCGTCTCTCTCTCTCTCTCTCTCTCTCTCTCTCTCTCTCTCTCTTTCTCTCTATCATTCTGTCTCTTTCTATCTTGCTATTCTATTCCATCCGCAATTCCTGCATCCGTTTCATCTCGAATTAAGAAGGCTACCTAAATTTTCAGTATTTTCTAATAATCTTAAATTCATTTCTATCGTCGTAGATTTACAAATTAAAATTTCGTTTGATTTTCTTTTATGCTAAATCAACCAATCAGTCAAAATCATGGAATCATGCTCAAAAACCTTTTTTTCAAGATAGGTGCCTTCAACGTGGTACAATTCATGTTTTTACAGAGATTTATGCCTAAAAATTTTTTTACACACTACTGAAATGTTAATAAAAATATCATAGAAAGTATCAAGTTGTATCTTTTAATTAGTCGTGAAAAAGAAATTCCTAAAAAATATTTAAACAACAGATTGTCAGGCAGGGTGGTAATCCCCTTAAACAGGCATTTATAAAACTTGTGATAAAATATATTTGTAAACAATTGTAATAAACAAAATCAATCGAGGTTACATCTAAGAACAATCTTTTCAAGTATCCAGAATACCGGATCCGTTCTATTGTTTCCTATATGTAAAAACCTGAACAATTAAACTTAAGTAACCTTTAAGCCTGAACAAATAAATTTCGAGAGACCAAATTTGCATTTTTTTCTATTTTATTTCTTCTTCTACAGATGACATTAGGAAAAAGAAGTAAATAAATTAGAAACGAGTAGAAGATTTTACATCAGATGCATTCAAAATTGTAGATCTTCGTTTTTCCTTTTTTTGAGAAAGAAAAGGATCTTCTTGAGAAAATAGGAAAAGAAGGATAAATAAAAAACAACGCAGAGAAGAAGAAATAGACAAAAAAAAACAGAGAGAGAAAGAGAGAGAGAGAGAAGAAAATGAGACGGGTTCCGGTTGCGGGACCACTCCTACCATGAAACAACCAGTAAAAACAGCAGTCCCGCGTATCGATATCCGTATAACGATATCGCGTGTACCATCGAAACCGATAAATAACACCGGGACCAACATAAATCCTACCTTCGCTCCTTATAAATCCGTTTGTTGGTGGGTCGTGCGACAGACAATTCCAACGCGTACCCCGACAGATTTCACTAATTTTCTCTCCTGCTTAAACTCGAATTTCTCAAAACCTAACCCCTACCCTTAACAACCCCCTTCCACCTATTCGACCACCATTTCCTAATTCATTCTCCATACAGGTTCCAATTCTTTAAGAAAATCCAAACCAAAAGGATTAGTTCGAAATTTGTTAAACATCGAATTGGGTTCATAAATCTGTTCAACAAAATACAAATATTTTGTTTTAAATGAATACAAAAAATGGAGGGAACATCGAATAGGAAATAAACCTCACTTTCATCAACCACCAATATGTTCAACAAAATACAATTATTTTGTTTTAAATAATTAAATAAACAAATTGAAAGAACAACGAATAAGAAGCAAACCTAATCTCAATCCACCACCAATGTGTTCATCAAAATATAAATATTTTTTTTTAAATAATTAAATAAACAAATTGAAAGACCATCGAATAAGAAGCAAACCTAACCTCAATCAACCACCAATTTTCACTTTCATTTTTGCAAAATTCTCAGTAAAGTGATCATCAGGAAATGTGTTCAACATGCGAATCATTAAAAGATGAAAATATTTTGTTTAAATAAACAAAATGGACGAATTTTAATAAGAGGAAAAACGACGAATAGAAGATGCTGGATATAATAAATAAAAATATGCAATGCTTGGATCCTTACGATTTGCTTTTTGTTTTTTGGTCGTTGAAGCTTCCTTCTTTCGATAGTCCCTTGAAGGGCAAAGGCACGCGCGTGTATGAAGAAGAGGATCCAAAAGAAAGGGAGAGTGGGTGCACCGAGAGAGGGCAATATATTTCTGGCATCCATTCCTCTTTCTCTTCGTCCTTCTTCTCTTCGTCCATCCGTCCTGTCCGTCCCGTCCGTCCTTACGTACGTACGTCCGTACGTTCATTCATAATATGCATATGCTTTTGTGCATATGCCCCGACCCTGTCGGGCAGAGGTTCTTGTTTTGGGCCATTAGGTGCCCACGTATCAATTTTTCTCTGCAACCATAATGCCACCACCGACGCACAGGACGAACCTAAACAAAAAAATTTTTTTCACTTCCATTAAATACACGCTTTACTTTACAAACTGATTCTTTTTTCTTTAATTTATCTTATGTTTGTTTTGAAATTATAGTCGAATTAATGTAATTTGCTAATCGTTTGGAATTAGATTTATTATATTTTTATGTGTTCGTTGAAAGAATTTAATGTTTCTTGTGAATATTTTATCATAAATTAATAATTATTTGTTTTGACGTCGACTTTAAAAATTTTTTTTATTTCCACGAAATTTTGGTTGGTGGAAAAATAATGTCGGATTTTTTACTACAATGCAATGATAAAATCCGACATTATTTTTCCACCGACCAAATATAATTACCAAATATTTTTTTAAACGAACGATATGTTATATGATATTCGGGTAAAGTTGTTTAACAATAAATTAAACAATTAGTAACACTGAACGAAAAATATTCTGGTAGCCCGTAAAATTGATGCCGATTAAAATAAATAAATATAAAACAATTATAAAAAATAATTTATGATTAAATAATGTCCATGGATAATTGGAAAATATTACCTCTCGAATGATCAGTAAAATCAAGCAATAATAAAAAAAAAAATACACGATTCAATCGATCCAATCGATCCAATCGATTCTATTGCAATCCATTTACAAACTAACGCGAATATTTTCAAGGCAAATCTAATTAAAAACGATACTTCCAATATGAATAGAAGGTACAATCGTGACAATGTTGAGCTATAATAAACCATTGGTTAAAATTTAACGTCGTCGAACTGCTTGATAATTTATCGTTCTAGGATCGTATATCCCTGTTTATTGTAATTTATGCGCGGTCAAAATCGTAGATGCGGTGAAGGAAAAAAGAATACAAAAAAAAAAAGGAACCAAAGGGGAAAAAAAAACCATACCGGTTTTCTATTATTAATAAATTTCAATCGCGATCTTTTCTAATACCACGTAGATTTATCTTTCACGTTTTGTTTATCATCTTCTTTTTGATATAAAACTGGTATCGAATTTTTTTTCGGATAGATCAGTTCACAAAATATCAACATTTTCATTCTGTTTGTTCTTTACATGAACAATTTTCTATTATCACTCTCGAACGATATTTTTCAGTGTGTGTATATGTGTGTGTGTGTGTTTATTATTATTATTATTATTAATTTAATATTATTAAAAGTTTCTATATGTAATAGTGAACGAATTAAATCATGGTGTATTTATTC
>JACGTP010000035.1:187775-357530 GCA_023678845.1 Mischocyttarus mexicanus | reverse complement strand
GAATTTGCTCCATTTCATACTAGACAACCTAATATATTGATTTTACCAATATTAAATTCTATAGTATTATGAAAAATATATAATAGGAATAAAATTGTATATTGTTAAAAAACTAATAATAAAAAAAATACAACACACACACAGAAAAATATTGTATACAGAAAAATAAAGAAGAAACATATGGGACGACCTAATAATAAAATCCTAATCGATTCTAATTTAATAATATTCCTTATTTTTTTTTTTTTAATAATCCTTGGAAGTTTCAATTAATTAAATATTATGTTCTTTTACTTCGAGTATCTTTCTCTTTGAAGTTACGATTCTTTTTTTGTAACTTTTTCTTATTTTTAAACAAATAACAAGTCATTAACTACCAACTTCTTCTTCTTCTTCTTCTTCTTCTTTATTTTAATCTTCTCTTGCAGTTTTTGAAAAAAATAATAAGATCTACTCCATAGTATATTGGAAAACTTATGAAGTTCTGGTAACTTAATTGAAATTGATACGATGAAAGGAATGTTAAACGTTCGATAATGAGGCAAGAGTTACAGCAACCTCGAATACGAAAAAGGAAAGAAAAGTAATGTCTAAGAAAAGTAAAGAAACCAATGCTGAAGTTGAAATCAAAGAAGAAGAATAAGAATGAGAATAAGAATAAGAAGAAGACGATAAATAAGAATAAAAGAAGATAACTTATGAAGTCATGATTTATAACAAACATAAAACGTTATAATCCCCTCTGTTTGAAAAGACGTGAAAAATGTCTAAGCTGAAAGTGATGACATTTCGACTGGCGTAATGTCACTACGATCATAGGAGATCGTGACTATGGTTATTACACAAGTTCCTTTCCTCCTTACTTCCCTCCCACCCTCACCCTCACCCCCTCACCCTCACCCCCTCACCCTCACCCCCTCACCACCACCACCACCACCAGCTCCTCTTCCTCCAACTTGGTAAGATCTTTAATCGTGCTGTTGCATCGAACCTATCTTAAAATTAATTTCATTCTACTAGAAAAGATAAATACATCATGCTTGCTGGCCAGGGTTAAGAAAAAGAAAATTAAAAAAAAACAAAAAAAAATATCCCCGTAATAAATGTTTTCCATGAATAATTTTTCTTTTTTTTTAGTACAAAAGATGAGAGAGAATGATCGAACATAAGATGATATTTAATTACTAACTTTTACTTTCTTTTATGAATGATTATAAAAAGAAGAATATTATTCGAAAGATTATTATTAATTAATTATAACATCTTTCTTTGTCCGCTTCGTACTCGTATCTCCGTCATTGAATATTTCAAATATATCAAGTTGTCAAGTATGAAATGAAGCAAAAGTCGAATTCAATTATGTGTATTTCATGTTCCATTTCATACTTGACAACCTAATAGTAATAAATTATTTAGATATTTAGTTTTTATTTTAATTTAATGGTGTATGAATTATACACGAGTGCAGATAAAAGAAAACAACATTTATTATTATTGGCGTTGTGATGATATTGAGAAATAAAATCACTGATTTAATCTGATTAAGTTGAATTTCAGCTCCTTTTTCCTCTTATATCAATATTATTTTCTTACATAAATTATTGTGAATTAATTATTTTACCTACGTAATAAATAATTTCAAATATTTCTTTTATATTTTAATATTACGAAGTATACGATTTTTATTTTTATTATAATTATTTTATATAATATATATTATAAATATACATTATATATTATATAATTAATATTAGGTTGTCGAGTAAGAAGTGGAGCGAAAAATGAACACAATTGAATTGAAATTTGCTCCATTTCATACTTGACAAACTAATATATTAAGTAAAATATAAAGTATATATTATATATATCCCAATATATAAATATAAAAGGAATTTTATTTTATAAGAATAATTTCGATCGAAAAAATAAAAGAGTTATGATATTAGATTTATTAAAACGAAGGAACAACTAAAACCATAATTCAAAAGATGAAGGGGTGAAGGGGGATGTGAAGGAAGGGAGGGTGGAGGGACAAAAAAGATGGATTCAAGAATGATATCGGTTAGTGTTGGTGCATATTATATAAGTGTGTGGAGTAGTGAGAGTGCGTCATCCATTGTCCAAAGTTCTCGGGTGTGGTTTGTCGTTGTTGAACCAACGCGTAGGATGATATACCTGATGGGCCTTTACCTGGCCCAAAAGAAGAAAGGAAAGAGAAACAGAGAAACAGAGAGAGAGGAAGATAAAATTTTTTTTGTCATCTCTCTAATGCTAATATCGTCTCCAAAATTGTACGAGGGCGAGACATATCCCGCTGTTGAATTCTGCAAAAGCCATAAATCCATTTAGGTAAGGGCCCAAGCTATGCAATACCCTACTTCGTTTCGATAGCAAAATCATCCTTTTTTTTCTCGAGTATGAATTCTTTGAATGAGACTATGATAATAATATTCATTTTTTTAAGAAACAAAATTATGGGACTGATAGGTAAAGAAAATAAGAATTGAATCGTGAATTGGTGCAACAAGGAAAATAAAGAGGAGTATGAGAACAATGCATTTTTGAAAGGATTCGCATGAATTCGGATAAAATAAATGTGTATCTTACAGTTAGTTTCTTTCCCTTTTGGCAAGCCTGACGTCACGCTTATCAAGTAAGTAAGTAACAACTATACTTTGTACCTTTTTTCGAATGGGTAACTTTCCAAGAGATTCTCAGAGAAAGAGAGAGAGAGAGAAAGGATCGGTCGTTCCACCTAATCGCTTAGTAGGATCTACGGTCCAAGTGAAATTATCCAAATAATCGTTCCCCGAAAGATCGTGCACTGAGAGAAAGAGAGAGAAAGAGAGAAAAAGAGAGAGGGAGAGAGAGAGAGGAAGAAACGTGCATCATCAAATCTCAAGCGGATCTTTTTCTCATCTTCACTCCCCCCTCTATATTTTATATTATATTCAATTGTTATTAAATTCAATCTATTTTATATCTCAAATAAAATATGTATTTTCGTTTGTATGAAACTACATTTATTGTATTTTTTTATTAATAAATTATAATAATAAACAAAAATATAAATTATTATTATTATTTTCCCAATAATATTTTTTCTTTAATCTAAATAAATAAATGTTTTTGCTGATGGTATTATAATTTTACAATAAACGATTTTTTAAAGTGTTTTTAATAATTATTGATAAAATAGAGAATAAAATAGGTGTCAGAGTAGATGAATAAGTGCGTTTGATATGAAACAAGAAACTATGAATGCTGGTATGTGTGCATGTGTTTAAGTAGCAAGTTAAGACACGTTTGTATATAAAAAAAATACTCGTGTGTTTAAAAAATAAATAAAAGAAGAGTTCGGTGCACTCGCCGAGATATAGTTTGATTATGCATCATTATGAAATAAATCCTTACACGAGATCATATTTGAAATACTTTCTTCAGTTCTATGAATGCATACACATGGATCCAGCAATAGTTATTCATGTGAATTATGGTCGCGTATCGTACAGTGTCCGGTTAAAAAAATTCTACAACGTTACGATTACATATTAGATATTTTTTAATTGAAAAGCATTGATGTATTATGTTTGACACTAAAACCTAGCACGTATGTGTCAAATATTTAAAGAAGGGTAAAAATTATGGTCAGCTTACGTTTAGATGTACTTTGTCTCTTATATCCAATGCTGCCATATCCATATCCGTAACTGCACGTATCCAAATATGTATATATCACTCGTCAACACTACACACATTCGTTCATATATGCATATTACTTGCATAGGAAGAATACACGCACACACGTATACATGACGCGAAATGAATGACGTATTTATTCTAATATCGTTGTTCCTTCTTCCGACACTCGAAGAAGACTAACGATTATTATGAAAAGTAGTTACGAATACATTCGACAGGTACCGAACATACACGAAGGTTAATATCAAATCTAACGACAAAATGACAACATTCGATTATCGACACCGGCCGAGAAGTGACGAAGAGTAGCGAACGTAAACAAAACAATGAATGCTCAACTAAGCCGGTAGTTAAGGAATGTTTTTCTATGTGTATTTCGTATATAACGCATTTCCTAGAATTCACCGAGAGATACACCGAGAGGTAGACCTTCGCCTATCTTTCTTTCAATACTTTCAATACGTATGAGATTATTACTATGTTTTTGTACAGCTGACCTACTTTTGTATCGCTGACCTATTTTTGTATCGTTGACCTACTTTTGTATCGCTGACCTATTTTTCTTACCAGTGACCTACATTTGAACAAACGTTCTCTACTTCTGATAATAGATTTTCATTTATTTCTTCAAATATAAATAATTAATAAATAGATTTTTGTATATATCGATTATATTTGATTAAAATTATTACAAAATAATTGTTTCACGTATCAGAAATATTTTATTATCCTAATTACAGTACATATACTTATTAAAAATTATAGAATAATTTTATTTTTTTTCTTACAATATTTTTACTAAAATATTATATAAATGAACGTTTGTCTATATTTTAAATAATATTAGAAACAATAATATAAAACAAACTTTTTCTAGAATTTATTCTAAAAGTAAGTTTGTCGAGAATTAATCAAATATTAATATTTCATTATTATAATTTTAATTATAAATTGTTTTTATAATTGAAAATTGACGGATTAGAAGGGGGTTGGGTAAACTTTTCTTAAAGAGTCCCGTATTAAAAAAAAAAAATATATATATATATATTTTTCAAATATACGAATCGTAACCAATTACCAACCCGTATAACTTAAACTCGTAAAACGATCAATCACGAGTTACGATAATTGAAATTGACACCGATACTCGATGACCCACAAGAAGACAAAAGCTATTATCAAAGTCATGGGTCCCTTTATTCTCAAGTACCTTTTTTACAACTTATGATCTTACTAGATCGTAAATACCATCTTCTCGAACACCCGCATATCGTGTTACACATAAGAAATGATATGCCGCATCATTTTATACGTGTGTAATAAAATATCTTACAAGTGTGTATAAAGATTATCAACTTGAATTTAAATTCCTTATTAAAAATCAATCTATATTAACTTTTCGTATATTAAATATATTCTTATTATTCTAAATATTTCTTCCTATCTTAAAAAATATAAGAAAAACATTTATAAAACATAAACCTTAACAACCTAAAAGATCTTAAAAGATGCAACACATCAACACACTGTAAAACTACTCAAATTAATTTCCTAATAAAATTCTAAATTCCAACGATAATAAATAATAAACTCAAAAGCAAAAATCTTCGAATTCCGAATAATTTACAAATGTTTTTTAAAATGACCTCGGATATCTAAAATAAATACGACCAAGTGGAAAAATACAAATTCTATTAAAATATCAATCTATGAACTCTTCGAACGAAATTCTCAAATATCAAAGATTACTTCATCCTAAATATACACACACACACAAATATTTAAAAAAGGAAAAAAACGTAACGTAAAATCCCTTTAATCAATTCCACCATCAAGAATAACATAATCAATTTAAATTGACATATTAATAGAATAAAGAATCGAGTTTAACGATCAATTGCAAGTAAATCAGCTATACAATATCAAAACACAATACACGTATACACACATACGATGACTAAGGATCCTGATCATCGTAGATTTCTCTTCCCCCCCCATAGGGTCTATGGGAAGCCGCATCTAATATTGTGCCTCGGCCTATAAATTCTCAAATATTAATAATAACCATATTCCTTTTTTTTTTCTTCCTTCACACCGATTCTTATTTCTTCTTCAAACGAACACCCCTTCCCCTAATCCCCCACCCTCAAATCTTCGTCCTAGTCGTTATGGTCGTGGTGTTATTTAACTTATAGGACACCAAGAAGATAGATACTATGTCTCTGTGTATTATCTGAAAATTTATAGCCATTTAGACAACAAAAAGAATAAAGAAAAAGTCTTTGACTCGGTTGAATTCAATAGTTGTGATCCCTCTCCACTCTTCTCCCTCCCCCTACCTCCTTCTATTTTACCCTAACATTCAAATAAAATAGAACAGAGTAGGAAACTGTAAGGACTATGAAGGGAAAAGTAGGATGGGTCGAAGGAAGAGTGAAAAAGAGTGTCAAATATTTGGTGTTCTGTAATTTTTTAAATAACAAATAGAAAAGAAGAGTGGTGGGATAGTGGTAGTGGGAAGAATTCGTTAAAGGGTGAAAGTAAAATTGTATAAAAAATATTTCTGTTCTTTGAAGATCTTCTCTCTCTCTCTCTCTCTCTCTCTCTTGTTTTTCCTTTTTTTTATGATAGTTTACATGGTGGTGAAGGGAATTGAAGAATAAGGATAAAGTAAAAAATATTTAAAAAATGATACAAAGAAAAGGAATATCTTTTCTTTGACAATATTTTTCTCTCATTTCTCTCCTACTTTTATATATATATTTTTTTTTTTCTTGAAAATACAATCCTTCAAAGGTTACTTACACCACCACCATAACCGCGAAATAATTCTACTCGAATAATAAGGTTACGTTTTAAAATTAAATCGATGTATGGTGTTCCTGTACCATGGTTCATAGTTCTTTGGAAACGGTACACAAAAAAAGAAACTGCCGAAAAGAATTGGTCAAACAATTTCTTTCCTTGGTAAAGGAAGGTGTTCATTTTTTCTTTCTGAATCAGGAAAGATTACAAAACACGTAAAAAATTGTTGGTTGAGGGGGTGGTTGGATTTGAAAGTAAGAGGAAGAAGACTTTTTCTCTGGTAAATGTGAATGCCATAAGCGCGATAAATTTAACCTAACCGAAACATAGCTGCTACAGAGAGAGAATCTCTCCAAAGTTTTCGAATTCTAAAGCGTAAGAAATAAAAGAAATAAAAGAAAGAAAAAAGAAAGGTAAAGAAAGAAAGATAGAAAGAAATAAGGGTGGTGGTGGTGGGGGGTTGGGGGGGGGGAGGATAAAATCATGAATTATGCATGAAAGCTTCGATTCGCGGATTAAACGCGAGCACACCATGACTCACTGTAGTTCCTAGTTTTCTATTCTTTAAAACTCCTGGAAGACGGAGGTAACCAACCGGAGTCCTCCTCGTGGCGAATGTCAAAAGACTCGGACCGTGAAGAATGGATGGAATATCGTCAAAGGAACGAAAATCCATGAAAGGATAACCAAAGCGATCCAGTTTCCTTTGAATAACTTCATCCTCTCGTTACTCGTCGCCATCGTCGCTATCGTCATCACCCCCCCCCCCTTCCCCCATCCTCCAACCACCTACTACCATCACTAATACAACTACTGCAAGTAAAAGTACTACCCCTACTACCATAAATTCTATTCTTTTGGATTCTATATTTCATTTTGTTATATTTTACCTTTTGTTTCATATTAATCTTCATATTTCTCGTATTTTTTTATTACCTCGAATAAAACTAATATTGAAAAATTTAATAATTTTTAATTAACTTAAAAAATGGGGTCAATTATTTATGCTGTTTTTATTTTTAGTTTTTATTAATAATTATTTAGATGCATGATTTGTTAAATAGTTTAATTTAGTTTGAATATATTTATTATTATTGTTATATTTGAAATATTATTTTTACATTTTGTTAACAATCATTAGATGCAAAATTATTATTTAAGTAATTTCATTTGGTTTAAATATATTTATTATTATTATTAGTAAATTTGTAATATTATTTGTATTTTGTATTAATTATTATTAGATGTAAAATTAATTTAAGTAATTTGTTTGGTTTAAATATATTTATTATTATTATTATATTTGAAACATTATTTTTATATTTTGTTAACAATCATTAGAAGCAGAATTATTATTTATGTAGTTTAATTTGGTTTAAAGATATTTACTACGATTATTATATTAGGTTGTCAAGTATTAAATGGAGCAAAAAATGCACATAATTGAATTTAAATTTGCTCCATTTCATACTAGACAACCTAATATTTAAAATATTTTGTCTATCAGATTTTTTTAACGATCATTTTCCTTTCTAAATACCTGTCGGATACCTGAATGTTCCTTAACCTTGAGAAACCTTGAGGAACCTTGAGAAATCTTTCGTAAAATCGTATCGGAGGGTAAATCGAAAATAATATTTAAAGTGTAAATGAGAAAATGGTTGGTTTTTTGAAAATCGTTTAGAAATATTCTCTTCGTTCTAACTTATTCTTTCTGAATAAGTTATCTCGTCATGGGAGACCATAGATGGTTAGAGGAGAGAGAGGGGTGAGGGAAGAAATATATATAAAAGAAGACAGAGAAGATAAGAGGGATGAAAAGATGGTCAGAGAGAAGTCCGCGAGACTCGGTGCTTGCTTGCATTCTGGCACGTATGGCAGTTTTCAAGATGGGTATTTGATAGGATGCGGACACGTAGTGTAGGTATATCCGAGTGCCTCGGTAGATTAGGATGATATAATTACGACATTAACATAAGTCAACGGGCATGGGACAACCGCGGAATAGTAATCGTGTTCGAAGACACGTGTGTTTAACCTTCATCCGTTTCCCTACCTTCCATTTCTAACGAGACCATCCACGGTTTCTTTTATTTCCCTCCCCCTTCCTTTCCCTTTCCTCCCATTTCTTCATTCCCTCTCTAAACAATTTTACCAAAAGAATCCTTTAAGATGTCATAAAAATGTAGAATGTGATATTTTAAAATGAATAACACGTTGTTCGTATCATCTTTATGTTTTATCCTTGTCATTAATTTTACTTTTGACATTAAATTAATTTACGAAATTAAATAAATTGGTTTTATTTTTTTTTTTAGCTTAGGAATTTTCTAGTTGACGTTTGTTGCAATTTTTGTCAAATGAAAATATAATATTTGAATAAGATGATCAAAGAAAATGTATTAATATTTATGTAAAATACGTATACGAGCATATAAATATATATTTTAGTTTAGGAATCCGAATTGAATGTTTATCAAAATTTTTATTAAAAAACATAATACTCGTGTAAAATATTATAAAAAAATAAGAATAAATTCAGATCAATACTTTATTGTTAATTGATTAAAATAAGATCAATGTGTGATATAATCAATGAATGAGTGTTATCGATAAAAAGAAGAAGAAAAAGAAAATATTTAAGGTTAGGAAGTTCTAGTAGACGTAAGTGTTCGGTGTGTCAGAAAAGTTGTGCGAACTAATGAAGCGGTCATGGTATCATAAAAGGTAGGCAACTTGGAGTCTGCGGTTGATGAAGAAATAAAATTGTACCCGTTCTCTCATTCTCTCTCTTTCTCTCTTTCTCTTTTTCTTTTGCTTAGAAAAGGTAGCTGGTTGTCGCTACCTTGCATCTATCTCTCTTTCTCTTTTCACATCTCGTAGAACTTAAAAGATACGAATTGAGTAAGAGAAAGAGAGAAGAAACATGAACAAAATATAGGGTAGTTGGTGGTGATGGCCTATGGTGGCCTATGGTGTCTTATAGTGTCTTATGGTTGTTAAATCCATGGACTAAGAAACTTCTCTCTCTCTCTCTCTCTCTCTGTTTCTCTCTCTTTCTTTCTTTCTCTCTTTCTTTCTTTCTTTCTTTCTTTTGATTCTTCTTTTTGTTGTTGCTGGTTTCGGTTTATCCGAGTCACCGATCGCGTAGATTCCAAGAAGCAGCCGAAACAATATCATAACTCGTCGGTCCCAGGAGTCGAGGCCATAAATAGAAATGCCCGTACCTGATAGCCCGGCCCGGCCCGGAACGACCGCAACGATACCGGCAATGCCTCGCGTGTGTGTTTCTCTCTTTCATTCTCTCACTGTCTTTCTCTCACTCTTGACTCTCTTCTTTGATTCTTTTTAACTTTTTATTGTCAGTATGTTACTGCTGTTTCATATTCCTCCCGCGCATAAGCTTTGACCCTCCCCACCAACCCTTCCAACGATAATTATGATGCGTCTGAAGCCTTTCAACCAGGCCGATCGGTTTTTGACGACAAAGTTAAACCGCAGCTGGCACTAAGAAAGCAAGCCGACTATTACGTATCGGTGAGGGGGAGTTGGGGGGGAGGGAGGTTTAGGGAAATCGTAAATTCATTCGTGATCGAAATTAACGATTTCTTCAACATTCTATGAATTTAACGTATTCTTCTAAAACCAAAAAAAAGGAATATTGAAATAAATCTAGGAATCATTAAATGAATATTTAAGATGTTAACAATGAGTTCATCTTTTATTGGAATCCTATTGACGTTTGTTTAAACTTTAAATTGTTTCTTTAAAATATATTATCTGACTTTGAATAATTTACTATTATACCTTTTAAACCATAAGAAAATAATACTATAAATGTATAAACGTATTGAAAAAATTGAACGATCGATGTTTCGATTAAAAATTCCGAACGACGAGTTAGAATGAAAATTGATATTGTATATTAATTAAGCCTGTATATATAATAAAAAATAAGAAGGTCTAGATTTAGGAGGTAAGAATTACCCGAGGTTAGTTTATGGGGATAGTTCAACCTTCTGTTACAAAACTATTTGAATGGCTGTCGGCCCTTGTAAGACGTCAAAAAGTCAAAGGGAAACCACTAAAATCAGTTAGGGATCTCAACTATGTTCACGGGTTGGTTAGAAAGAGAAACAGGAAGACGGGGTTAGGGTTAGGGTTAGGGTTAGGGGAGGGGGAAGGGAGTTGAGGGCGTCTGAGCTGGACTGAACTGGCAAGGTGGGACGAATTTCTCAGCTGGTGGGTCCTTCGGTTTAAGAATCGTCGACTGTTACATCGAAAAGACGAATAAGTGTTAGTTTATTCGAATGAGAAGGTGAATATGAAAATAAGAAAGAGCAAAAAAAAACAAACGACACGTTAGTGAGTCCTTCTTCGAAACTGCAGATATGTCCAGTTTATGGTAATTTTCATCTATTTTCTATTTGACTTATTTACTTTTCGTTTAAACTTTTTTGTTTAGCTTTTAGTTTCGTGTTTTCCATTGGTTTTGTTCTTCCCCCATGACCAGAGTTAACTTTGTTATTTTTTTATCTATCGATCCACCCTTCAAAATGTAATTCGAACCACTGCATATCGACCATAGTTTGTTTTGAAAAGACAATAGACCATAATTATTTACGATCACGCTGATAGATTCTCTCTTTCTGCTCATTGTGAATTATTGCTGAGAAAAGAAGAAAAATCTTGGAATTTCTTTCGTTTTTTCTTTCCATCTTTTTCGGTTTTTTTCCTTTCCTTGGATCTTTTTCTTTTTTTCTTTTTTCTCTCTCCTTTTCTTCGACTTGATTAATGTCGTCCGATTTTGTAACGTCGATAGATAAAAAGAATCTTTCCCTAAAGTTTTCAAAAGATCTTAGAAAATAGAATTCGATTTTCCCAGGTTTAACGCACCTGGAATCATTCTAATCTTTTCCACGTTCTACGATCTTTTTTCCTTTTTTTTTTTTTCTTCTTTCGTTTCAATTCAACATAAAGGAGAAAATCGAAAGAAGAATTTAGTTATTGTAAACTTGATATAAATAAATAAAAATATAAACATCTTTTGCAAAATTAAGAAAAAATGTAAAAAAAAAATACAATTCAATTATCTGAAGTTTATTCTAATTTGGTATCTTCTTTTTTAGTTTCAATACAAAAACCTACAAATTACAAAAAATATTATATTCCAATATTTTTTTACCAATCAAAATTCAAATATTATCTACAATAATTTATTTTATACAAAATTGCATAAATTATTAATCAAACGAGTAATGAGATCTTTAAAGAAAAATAAAAATCAATAACAAAACGTTAAGTTTCTCAATCGATCATAGAAACATAAAAATACCGTGTAAGAAAATAATAATAATAAAAAAACATTAGTTGTAACGGTTGAACCGTTTACAAAACTACTAAAATAAGTCGTAATGCTGTTGCGAGTAGATATGCGGATATATTTTTTACAAAACGTTTCTCATTCCGCAGCATATTATAAGAAATAGAAAAAGAGTGAGAGAGAGAGAGAGAGTGAGGGGAGTGATGATACTCGTAAGTGAGCTGGATAAGAAGAAAACCGAAGGGCCATGAAGAGATAGAGAAAAAGAGAGAAAAGTACCAAAACAAAAAGAGATAGAAATAGTCAAACGATGGTTGAGGGGTTCAGGGGGGGTTTGATTGTGGTGGTGGTGGTGGTGGTAGTTGTAGAAAAGGGTGAAGGAAAATAGTAAGAGTAAGAGTAAGAGTAAGAGTAAGAGTAAGAGTAAGAATAAGAGAAATAGAAATAGAGAGAGAGAGAATAAGAGAAATAGAAATAGAGAGAGAGAGAATGAGAGATTATAGAAGAAGAAGAAGAAGAAGAAGAAGAGAAAAGAAGATGTGGAGATGAGATGGGAGAGGAGTGGAAGGGGGGAGTGAAGGGGGGGGGGGGGGAAACGAGTCTGAACATTTCGTGAAACAAGGAAAAATGCGACTCCGGCGAGGCACGACCGCAGCATTTTTGTCTTTACAAAATTATGTATTCCGCAGGCCTCCGCCATATCTCTCAAAGCATAACAAGTTCCCTCTGTGTCTCGTTCCTTCACCTCCCTCCTCCTCCTCTTCCTCCTCCTTCTCCACCTCTTTCTTCTCTTTCTCCGTCCTCTTCATCCTCATCCTCATCCACCATTCTCGTCTGTCTTTCTCCTCCTCTTATTCCATCCATTGCTCGTATATGTTCTCTTTCTCTTTTCCACCCTATATATCTATTTCTATTTCACTTTCTCATTCTCTCACATCTCCTCTACTCCCCCCTCCCCCTCTCCAACCCCTCCTCCTCCACCACATCTTCTCTTCGTTCTCCTCGTTCTCCTCTTTTCCCGTTGAGAACGCTCGAGATAGTCTTTTCCTTTTTCAACTCTTCGAAACCGTTCGTTACGTTGGTCTCTTTCGTTTCCTTTTTCTCGAAAACGTTTCTACATATATTTATACACATACATACACACATACACACATGCGTGTATATGTGGATATATGTAATACATTATATATGTTATTTTTTTAATATGTATTATATTTATATGTCTTTAATGGTTTTTAAAGTATTTGTAAAATTATATTGCAAGGAAAATACTCATCAGCCAAATTTAATCCGAAAAGCTTTGGTACTCGTTTCTTTTTTTTTCATTTTTTAATCTTATAAAAACTTAATATCAAACATTTATATTAATTTTCAAAAACATGAAAATTCTATTTTCGTAATAATGATACTATTTAAATAGGATTTATTAATGTCTTTAAAAAATAATACATTGAAATGAGCTGAATTTAATTAATTTTAATACTTTTCGATACTCTCTTTTGTAACTCTTTTTTTTTTAAATAAATAATTAGTAAAGTATTTAAATAAAGTGGATATTTAAATATTGATCATGTTCTTCCAATTGAAAAAAATTTTTTCTTTTTTCAATTAATGCACTCGGGTATACGAATGTATGCCAGTAATTGAAAGTGTGGATTTAACAAATTAAATAGAAAAAATTAATTTTATATTATACTATTATCATATAAATTGATATATTATATTTAATTAAAAAATTATATAAATAAAATAAAATCTTAAAAAAAAGAGTCAATCTTCACAATTAATTTACTTAACTCGATGATCATATTAATAAATTATTTTTATATTATTTTAATTATTTTATATTTTATTCGAAAATCCACACTCTTATTATTATTGGTACACATTAAAACACATACAACCACGTACAAATTTTTATTATCATCTCCCACATTTTTTCTACCATTCCCCGCCACTCCTCATTCGAATCCTCATATTTTATATTCAACATACAATTCTTAAAAATAAAAACCAATCAAACAAAAACTCAACAATTCTTATTTCAATGAAAATTAATCCAAAATGCACACACATTCCGGTATAAATAATTGCAAGACACCTAACTAAATCTTGTTATGTTTCATAGTACTCTCGTAGTTATGTTAGATCTGTAAAGTATTTTCCATCTCTCTTTTAGTAAAACCCTTACCCTACCGATAAGGATCGTAATAAATTCTTGTTTGCATGTTGGTAAGCCGGTAGCGTTTCTCAGTAATAATATCGGTAGTACGCCTTTTACACGCTACTTTACGAGTCGCGAGCTAAAGTTTTGCACACTAGCTTTGGATCGAACTGAGTTGCGTGTAGTCTGAATGTTTAGTATCTTCGATATCAAGACACCAGGTACACCTAACTATGGTTTATACGTTGATCTATTATGTATGTTTTATATTCTATCGAAATCTTTCTTTTAACATACAAAACATTGACAATCGTCATTGAATAAAAAATATCATAAATCTTATAATTTTCGATATTAATCACTTACAATAACAATAATTAAAATTTATATGAAAATTGTTTAATCGTTTAATTGTTGGTGGGAATATTTCTTCAATAATATTGAAAAATATTATTGTTAAATATTAAAATTATTTACTATACATAATAAATAATAAAAAATAATACAATTCTAACACCAAATGTGGCCAAGAATAAGAAAATGTAAAATAAATTTCATTGGTATTATCTTTAACAAGTTCCACTAAACGGTTGACAAGCATTTGACTGGTTCTTCGTAAAAACTTTTCCCCCTTATTCCCCACCCTATTTGAGATTCTGAACGACTAGAGATTCTAGAAATTGATGTGAAACATAAACGATATCATTCGAGATATCGGGAACGAAATCACAGAGAGAGAGAGAGAGAGAGAGAGAGAGAGAGAGAGAGAGAGAGAGAGAGAGAGAGTAAGGGATAATAAAAATGTTCTCTTTACCGAGTTATCGGTGTTAAATAAGATTTAGCGAGGAAAAAAAGGGATAAAGTAATAAAATAAACAAAAATAAAAGTACTATCTTTTTTCTTGAGATCGGGGGGAAGAGTGAGGGGTGAAGAGGGAGGAGAATAAGATTCGGAGGTTCGATGTTTGTGAAGAAAATCGTTTGCTTTCTCACATTGGTGATCGTGGTGGTGGTGGTGTTGGTTATAGTTGTTCGAGGAATTCGACGTAGTTGTTTGATCGGAGATCGGTTGGTTCGTTGGTTGGGTTGGGTTTGGTTATGGTAACGGGTGCGAGTGAGAGTTCGGTAAAAAGAAGAAGAAGAAATGTTTTCGTCGAGCGTTACTTGGTTGTTGACGAGCAACTGTTTGGACATTATGCCCTGCTTCCCTGTAATCTCAAACCGATCTCTCCCGGTGTTCCATATGGGCTTTTGGGAGTTGGAACGGGATGGGATGGTCGTGTGGCGATCCATTACACCTTCCATGTCCTATCTTCGCGCAGCATCTGAGACAAAACCCCTCTAAGAACAACCCTACACACACATACACACACACACACACACACACACACACACACGCACACACACACACACACACAGTCATATAACAAAAAATAAACTTTGAAAGAAAATAATTATCAGAGTTTGAATGAGTGGAAACTAAAAATCGGGAAAAATTAGGAATAAGATTGAAGATTTGAAAAAAAGAAGATAAGACAATTATTTTTTCAATTTCAAAGAAAGTTTTTTTTTTAGAGAAAGAATTTTTCAATAGTTCGAAGAGGATTCTTTTTTCGTGTTGATAAAGAAACCTTGTTGACATTGACGGATTTCAGGCAATGAGTTGAACAGAAAAGATAATATCGACGTTCTCGAAGAAATATTTGCCGATCTATCATTCATGTTATTTTTTATCAAGATTATCGATGGGATATTCGAAGATCGTGTGAAAATGTATGTAACCCTTTAAGTATGTTTCTTTAATCTAACTTCTCAAGTTCCATTTTATAAACTGACATTTGAAAAAAAAACAACAAAAAATTGTATTGTAAAATAATATAACAAAGTTTAAACAAATAATACACACATTTTATTTTTTACGATGTATTAGAAATGTATCTTATCGGGGGAAACCATAAACGATCCTTTTAGCACAAATTACATTAACCAAACATTTCTTCAACGTATTAAATTCACATTTGTAAAAACTATTTAATTGAAAAATAATACAAAGAAATTTAAACAAATAATACACACACATTTTATCTGTTACAAACTATTAGAAATGAATCTTATCAAACAATGTTAATTCAATTCGTACGAATAAAAACAAAAAAAAAGTGAAAGATAATCGAGACGCGAGGTGAAACCATAATCGATCCTTTTAGCACAAATTAAATTAACCAAACATTTCTTCGACAAATTTTCTGAAGTCCCACTTTATAAACACACGTTCGAAATAATATTTCATTAAAAAATTATACAAGGAAGTTTAAACAAACAATGCACACAAAGTATTACAAATAAATCTTATCAAAAAGCGTTAATTCAATTCCTAAAAATAAAAAATAGAAAGAAAACAGTAGAGAAAGATAATCATGACGAGGATAGAGGAGGGAGGGAGAGAAACCCATAATCGATCCTTTTTGCACAAATTACATTGACCTTAACATCTGGCTAAAGTCTTATTTGACTATCAATTCAATCTCGAAACTTACTTCCTCACGAATATAACATTAAAGAAAAATAATAAAAGACACGACGTTAAAAGATAGAAAGAGAGAGATCAGAAGGAGAAAAAGAAGAGGAAGATAGAAAAGAGAGAAAGATGTGAATTCGATAAAACCTAAGTTTACTCTCGTACGTGGTGGTGCAAAGTGCTTCTACGGTAGGTACAAAAAAGAAACAAGGAACCCAACTTACATCTGTGAAAGATAGAATAACTAAAGAAAGCAGGAAAGCAAGAGAAAGACAGAAGAAACCATATCAAACCAAAGAAAAAGTTTAAGAACGAAAGATAGAAAGAGATGGTACCATTGGAAACCTAAGAAAGTAAGAAGAATAAAAAGAAAGATCGTGAGTGAAGTGGTGAAGGGAACAAGGATAACTGTGACGGGTTGGGGGGATTCAAGGGGTTGTGGGGGATCAGGGGGGGGGGGATTGGTTGTAGAATGAGAAAGAGATCGTAGGAACGAGTTTACATTTAAACGGCACGTGATCGTCCTGGTAAACGGGCGATCGAATCGCTGTGTATGTCAGTTAATTCGCTCATCGTGTTTGCCCCTATCGTTGAAAAGGCCCAAAGCCTTTTCCCCTTTCCCTCTTTCTTCTTTCTTCTTTCCTCTTAGTCTCAACTTCTCCGAACTCCCCCGACCCCACCACCCTATTCCACAATCTTCTATTTTCTTCCTTCTTCTACTGGTTCGTTCGTTCGTTCGTTCGTTCGTTTCTGTTTTACCCGAGTGAGTGTCCCGAGGACGATTATGGTCGTACATACAAATTTGTTTTCTTGTACGCGGCCAACGTATAGATGATTTACTATAAACCGAAACAAATATCCTCGTATGAGAGACGGGAGGATCATGTTCATCGAGTTTCGACTAGGATCAACTTACGACATCGACTTTAAACCCAGTCGCGTTGGTTCTAATATCTTTTTTTTTCGATGGAGGGGGTTTTTGAATAGTCGAAACAAAAAGTTGAAAGTCTGGCTCTGTGGATGATTGAAATGGAATTCTTGGAAATTTTTTTTCCATGGGATTACAATTTCTTTTTTTTTTGATAAAAGTTAGTTGAATACAATATTTTGATTATTTTGTTAAACCATTTGTTACACCCATTGTTTTATATTTTTTTATTTTAATCATTGGGATAAATTTTACGAGAAATATTTGAAAGTTTAAACTGGTAATTGATTTTTTTGTTCTCTTTTGAAAATAATTGAATTGTGATTAATTTTGGTTAAACGCGAATGATTTATTTTCATATTTTTTATAACAAAACCGATACATTATTACGAGTTAATCAAACTAAAATATTAATTATTATAAATAATTTTGATGAAAGTAAATTCCATATACTCTTTAAAGAATTTTACGAATCGTGTTCCGAAAATAAAAATGTTTCAGGTAAACATAAAACTTACAACTCCATATATTAAATTTATAAAAAAGGAAAAACCCTTCACCATTAAAATTCAAACATATTTACAGAACGATAAATTGAGGACAATTATATCCCCCCTCCTCCCCTAAAAAAATTAATTCCCCCATTAAAACATTACAACCGATACTTTTTAAAATATCAATTTATAACGAGAGATCTCGTTTATAAGATCAAACTCAAAAATAGAAAAAAAAACCCCTTAAACGAATTTATTTTAACTTTCCCAAAGGAGGAAAAAAAAATGATAATGACTCGCATAAGAGTTGAAACTTTGTATCCTTTTGATTCCTGGCCGAGTCCTCCTCATTTCTATCCTTCTCTTTTTTATTATATTTGATATTTTTATGGATGAAATAAAGTAACCGTTGGAAAGTAGAAATCGAGTTGATCAGGATCAAGAATAGAATCGTCAGAAAGATGCCGCACATACCACCACCACCACCACCATCACTACCACCATCACTACCACCAATCACCACCAACCATGATTTTAGAATACAACCTTAAACCGATACCGATCTTCGGTTGTTGTATCGATTTCCTCCTTTATGAGATGATCTCAACTTTGGATACTGAAAATACGATTATTCGTTTCAACATTTTATTAGACTCGTTTAAGACGTCCTGTCGATTTCATTCTCAACTAATTGAATGTTTTCTCACAGATATAATTAAAATTAATCATTTTCGAATAATAAACAAATCAAATGAAAATTAAAGATGAAATAACAATCGATTAAGAGAACAAAAATAAAACAATTAACGATACAAAGAAGTTTTAAATAATGATAATAATAATAATAAACAAACGAATCGAATTAAAATAAGGGAATGAAATGATGGTCGATTAAAAATAAAAAAAAAAAAATTAAAAATAAAATAAAAAACATACAAATCTGATAAAAATTAAATACGAAGTGATTGATTAAACCCATATAAAAAATATTTTTTTAAAATAATAATAATAATAATAATAACAATAAACGAACACACCGAATTACAATCAAAAATGAAATAATAATCAATTAAAAGAAAAAAACAAGAATATAAGCGAAGGAAAGAATAATTTTTATTAATAATATTAATAAAAATAATAAAAAATATAATACATACATACACATATATATATATATAAAATAAAAAAAAAAGAAATTAAATATTTTCATACGGTTGTTTAATTCAACTTACTGGTCAGAAATATTTTCGTTAACGCAACGAAATAATCCTCAATCTCTCTTTCACTCTTTCATATGCATTTACTCGCTTATGTTTATGTGTACGTGTATGTGCATGCGCGTACATACGTTGAAACTAATTTTCCAATTAGCACGGCCAGCTTCGCCACGATCGAACGGAATAACGAGAGTCGCGCGAGTAGTTAACTTTTCTGCAACAATATATTCCAGCAGCTCGTATCATCGCGTAGGTCGAAATATTCGTTCGAGGCTTTCTCGCGTGAGCGGATGGAATTTTGATTATCTCGTCGAACACGTGAATTGATGCTCCTCTGCCCCCTCTCCCCTCCCCTCCCCTCCCCTCACCTCTCTTCCACCCCCCTCTACCATTCCTTCTTTCCCTCTCAACCATCCACCCACCCAACTCAACCCGAAGATTATGACTTTTTCAATTATCGAGTTTTACGTTTAAAAGTAACCAAAAATATACGATCCCCTGATGAGAGAAAACAAATTTTTTTTCCCCATCGAGATTTATCACGCATAGATAAATCGTATAATTTTTATGTATCTGTCTCTGTGTGTGTGTATGTGTGTATGTGTGTGAGTGGGTATGTTTTTTTTCACACGCGAAACTTTTAACAACTAATTATGAAAACGTTGGTAACATTTCCAAGAATAAATATTATCCTAAAAATTAATCTTCGATGATATTCGAAATAATTGAACTGTGGGTAAATTAATTGAACTTGCAATTTATGATTCCGAAATTTAGTTCGTGGAATAAAACATTTATTTCAATTCTAATTTTTCTTTTTGTAAAATAATGCAATTGATTCCTGAAAGTATATAATCTATTCTTTTGAAAGCTATCTTAGTACTTTACAATTGTTGTTGTTGTTGTGTGATTGAGAATGTGTGCAATGTTGAATAAAGCAAGATGAAACATCAAAGAAAAATATTATCGAAAAAATTATTTTTCAATGATATTCGAAATAATTAAACTTGCAATTTATGATTCCAAAATTTGGTTTGTTTAATTTTATATATTTTTTTTTTGTAAAATAATGCAAATGATTCTTTAACGCGTACAATGCACTCCTATTAAGAATAATCTTTGTACTTTACAATTATTTTTGTTGTTGTTGGTTGTGTGGTTGAGAATGAGCGTAATGTTGAATAAAGGAAGATGAATAATTTTAATTTAAACAAATGGTCAGAAAAGGGCGACATCTTTGTCCACGTCTTGTATTATTTATGCTCGACTACTCTGAACGCACGTGCGCCTCTGTGTCTGATGACACAACGTGCTCGTAGTTGATGTTAATGTTTTCCAGAACCAACGAAGGTATAAACGTAACAGTAAGACCACATATAATTGCTCACACGTACTAATATTTCTTTTCTGAAATACTCAAATACCCTAACAAAAAAAAACCATTATTTTCTTTTTTCTTTTTTTTATTTCTCTAACGATGTTTTATTTTATTTCAATTATCTTCTAGTCTATCGTTGCAACCGAACGAATTTATTAGCTCTGTTGGTAGTAGTATTTTAAAGTGTTTTCGTTTAGTTTACTTGCGAATGAATATATCCCTCTTCGATCTTAATCTTTGATTATGATATTTAATGGGACCGAGAACGATCGGAAGGGGTTTAATTACGTTGTCTACGACAATGACGGTTACGTTCCTTGCCTTTAATCCGTGCGACGGAAGTTACGAAGGACACGACAATTCTCTCGAGCTCGATGAAATTACATATAACTTTAACATGACCCATCATCGTACGTCCATTTGGGTAATATAATATATATCTATGTGTATGTGTATGTGTGTGTGTGTGTGTGTGTGGAAATAACACACATTCTTTTGGATAACCCTTTGGATAATTCCGTTAACCGAACTATGCTTAACACGCTTATTCCTTCATTTTTACAGATCTAACCTCATGAAAAATTTTACCGAAAAAAATATATTATTTTAACAAAACAATTGTATTCTATAATAATATATAAATATATTTAAAAAATTATTTCTATTTAATTACTGTATTAAAAAAGATACAAAAAAAACAAGTTATTAGTGTAACAAAAATTAAAAATATTTTTCTGACCAATACTTGATCGATAAATATTATTCTTAATAATGAAAAGAAATAAATTAAAAATAAATTGAACAAATAAGAAAATTTATTCAACTACAATCCTGAAAATGAAATAATTTCCATTTCTAAATCGTCAAACTTTTCATTCACCAAATTTCTAATCAAGTTTCGATACTCTTGCTTATCTTTGCAAAAATTAAAACTGATAAAAAAGCAAGTTGTATAAATGAAGAAAGAAAAAAAACAAAATGGGAATAATAATGTCCCCTAACTCGTAAAGATGAGGTCGACATTCCAAGCAGTTATTATTATCGGCAAACGAAGCTGCAGACTTACACTACAACGATATCTATCTTTCTCTTTCTTGTCCTCTCTTCGAAGCACTCCTCCCCCGCCAATCCACACCCCCTTCCCCTTACTCTCCCCCTCAATCCCTCTCCTTCCTACTCTTACTATTTTGTCGACTGAGAGTCCGATGGATGAGTCACAGCCGCGGTCGTTCTGCTAATTTTTCAATTTATTCCTCCAATTACGGCGAGTACGCGATACGCCGACAATTGGCCATTATTAGTTTCGAAACTAACACGACGCTTTAGTCCGAGTTTCCGTCGGACGGAAGAAATTCGCTATAAGAGTCGTCGGCCCCCGTTTAATGTCAGTTTTTATTATTTTTTTCTTTTTTTATTAATTTTTTTTTATTTTCCTCAATTTCAATCCCCAATAAAATTCCTGAAACTTCGACTTTTTTCAATTCGTGTTAAATCAAACTAGTGTGATACTAATTTGTGTATTCGACAAATGTTGATCAATTATTAGGTATAAAAAAAAATGTTAATTTGTTTTTACAAAATGATTTATTTTAATATGTTCAGAATGAATTTTATTAGATGAAAAATGGTAATGATAGAATTGAAAAAAA
Organism: Mischocyttarus mexicanus; assembly: GCA_023678845.1. Classification (NCBI taxonomy): domain Eukaryota; kingdom Metazoa; phylum Arthropoda; class Insecta; order Hymenoptera; family Vespidae; genus Mischocyttarus; species Mischocyttarus mexicanus. The sequence continues at coordinate 335,353 of JACGTP010000035.1, read as the reverse complement.
TACACAAAGTTTATCAATACAATAATTATACAATTTGTAATAAGCAAAAGATTAACATATTTAATAAAAATGTATGGTAATGTACAAAAAGTAATACCTGAATTAACCATAGATTCAAATCTAATACCATATATTTATAAAAACAAAAAAAAATCAGTAAAAGAATTGATTATATCCAATGTTCCACAAAACACCAATCGTAATACCAAACATCAATTAAACCAATTGCCTATAGAAACGCATACTAAAACAAAAATTGTACAAATTTAAAATACCAAACCTAAAACCTATAAAAACCTTTAAAAAATTCAAGTAAAGAAAAAAATAAGATCAAAACCAATAAATACAAACACACACACGTGCAAAACCTCTGCGAGTAATAGAACACACATACAAACATTAGCAACATGAACAGAGAAAGAAAGACAGAACAACCTTATCGTCAATTTGAAGAACAAAAATGAAAGAAGACAGAGCGAACGGTAGGGGTGGAGGGGGGGTGAGGTAGGCGGATAGGACACTGAAAAAGATCTACGAAGGGTGTTGAGGGGAAGAAAAGAGAGAAGAAGAAGAACGTAGAAACCATTCGTAAGAGAAGCAGGAACGAACCAAACAGAATACAGCATAGTAGTACACCACACAACCACGGAACGGAAAAGAAGAGATGAGAATTATAAGGGAAGGGTTAAAGGAAAAAAAAAAAGGAACAGAGAAAGATATAATAGTAATGGAAAGAGAAAGAATGAAAGAAAAAAAAGGTGGTAGGGGTTGCGGGGGAAGGGAGGGGCGGTAGAGAAGGGGGAGAGAGAGAAGGTAAAGAGGGTATATGGTGGGAGAGCTACCACGCGGCCTCTATGGTACCCCTTTGATCTTCGCCGCTCTTTCGCTTCTGCCTCGGCTCTATCGACACTTCATACTTCTACGGCTGATCGCGGCCATAAAACATTATACCAGAGCGTTCCAGCCGTTCGTAGTAGAGTGCCGCGAGTCGTCGAGACCTACCCACCCCCTCTCCACCCCCTCCACCCCACCCCCATCCCCCTTCCTCATCGCTCATCCTCCCACAAACTCTTTCACTCTTTCCTCCTTCTTTCTGGCACAGCCACCATTGTGTGTCCAGCATAACGCGAGAAACGCGTTCCGAGTACTCGCCAACATTTCTCTACTCGTCTACCCCCCTTCGCTACACCCACCCCCCCTCCCACCACCAACCTACTACACCCGAACTCCCTTCAACCCTTTCACCCACCGTTTTCCTTTTTTCTTTCCCGTTTCTCGTCGTTCCAGCACTATCCGAGTATACTCATTTATCGTTACTTTATCTCAGTATCTTTATACTGTCTTCTTCTCCTACCTCCTACCCCCACCCCCCTCACCCGCCTTCTATTATATCTGCTATTAGGAATACTATTAAGTGTGTCAAATATGAAATGGAGCAAACTTTAATTCAATTATGTGCATTTTTGCTCCGTTTCATACCTGACACACCTAATTTTTGTTGGGTTAGTTTCGTTAAGATAAAAATGGGTTTTTAGGAATTTTTTTTAGGGGGGGGAGTATCGGTATTGTAAACTTTATCGTTTTTCTAAGAAGGATTCTTTTTTTTCTTTTTTTGGTTTTTTTATCTATGGGTCGATCATTGTTTTAGGATAGTTCGAAAAGTTTTTCTTTTTGTTAGGAACTTTTGTGTAGATAATGTATAGTGTTTTACGGTTGTTATTTTTGGGTTTGCATAGGATGTATTGGGATATTTTAATAAAAAATTATTGTTGATGTATTGCCGAGTGTATGATAGAAAATATCGTACGTGTAAGGAGTTGGTTAATATTGGTAAGAGAAAATTTTATTGTGAGTCGATGTATCGTAGTTATCATTGTGGGAATTTTTTTTTACGGTTGGCATACTTTGTTATAGAGAAAATGATTAATTGTAATTTTAAATTATCTCGATTGCATATTTAAGATCAAGTTTGTAGTATTCGAATTTTTGAATAATTGCATATTAAAATAAGCTTGAAAAAATTGCATAGAAAAATCTAAAAATTAATACGACGTGAGCCTAATTACTGTATTCTACAATTAAAAAATTATAAAAATATTTCGAAGACGAAATTATATCCTAATTAAAAATTATATTAGGTTGTAAAGTATGAAATGGAGCAAAATATGCACATAATTGAATTGAAATTTGCTCTATTTCATACTTAACAACCTAATATCTTATAAAATAGTAACAAAAAATATTTATTAAACCTGTTTTCCTCTCAAAAAAACACCCAAATAAATTTTCTACAATGCGATACAAATAAAAATAATTTTCTTGTTCGATCAATAAATCATATAAAAAAATATAACTCGAAAATTAAAAATATTGTGCTGGTAGAAACAAAAATATCGTATTTTTGGCCACAATTCAATTAAGAAATATCTGACATAATGTTTTTCTACGAATCAAATATCTTTACGAGTCATTGGTAATAAAACACACACACACACACACTCGCAACATTGATATAACAATTTGATTTAAAATTTGAATTAGTTATCGATGAAAATAAGGAGATAATTGAAAAATGATTGGAAAATGGATTGAGTAATAAAAAGATTATTATCTGGGTTTGAACAATTTTAAAGACATCTCCAGGCAAGGTTGTATCTAGCACTTTATGAGATAGAACTTCCGTGCTTTAGCGACCTCGGGAAACGTGCTAGGTCAGGTTATTAGGAGGGCACGAGGACTTTTGTTTTATAGAGGGTCGAGGTTTAAAGGAGATGGTATCCTTAAAGCATCGTGGAAGGTCAGTCGAATTCAAACGACCCATCTCAAAGGATTCTTTTCTTCTTCTTCTTCATCCTCCACCCTCCACCTTCCTCTTCCCAATCCCCTTTTCCTTACCCCTCTTTCTCTTCTTCTTCTGCTTCTTCTTCTTCTTCTTCTACCTTCTTCTTATTCGTATTTCTCGTTCCTCTTATTCTTCCTTCACTACGACATAAGAGATATCATGTTACACGGTCTCTTTTGTCGTACCTGTGTGCTAGTAATTATCCTCAAACCCTTATTACCCTTTCTATCATTCCCTAACCTTTTTTTCTTCTTTTTAATTTTATTTTATTATTATTTTTTTACATTTATACCATAGAGATACTTCGGATCGTGTTACAACAGACGTTCGGATTTTTCTTTTTTTTTTACGATCGGTTAAGATGTCATTTTTCGATAGCAGTGACAATAAATCATTTGAGTAGTACTATTTCAAAGTTTATCAATTTTTTTTTAAGAAATACGTATTTTAAGGTTTATTTAATAATATCATGAATTTTTATTTTTAATCTCGGTATTGTTTTAGGTTTATTTTTATTCTTCCAAATGTTTGAAATACTTTTTAAGATAGTATAAATAAGTATTATAACAAAAAAAAATGTAACTTGGGTAAAAGTAGTTAAAGGAAATTAGTATTCAACGTGTAGGTGGATGTAAACGTCAAATTAATTTAATTAAAAAAATCGTATTAATAGAAAATTGTTCATCGTAACGCTTTTAGGTTCTTAATGAATTAGATCTGATAAACAGAAATAAAATCTAAAATAAAATATAACGTAAAGTAAAATAAGTACATAAGTATTCACGTATTGCAATTGAAATCAGTAAAAAAAATTAGTGTTCAATTTGTAGGTGGGTAAACGACAAATTAATTTAATTAAAAAATAACATTAATGTAGAAAATTGTTCATCGAAACGTTTTTAGGTTCTTGATGAATTAGATCTGATAAATAGAAATAAAATATAATATGAAATAAAATAGATACAAATACGTAACCACAGAATTTAAAATTTAAATCATCAAACGATCGTACAATTTTCAAATAAAATATTAACCAAAGTAGTAAACAGCGAGAAAATAATACGAAACAAAAATCTTGTTTAAAAACGTCCACGGTACGTGTCATTGATCCTGAAACGTGTAGATAAAGAAGAAAAAAAAAAGAAAAATGCAAAATACATAATAAAAAAAAAAGGGAGGAAAAAGAAACGTGTAAGGTGGAAGAGAAAGAGAGAGAGAGAATAATCTCATGTTGTAAACAACGAGAAACGTACATATACATGCGAATAAAAAAAAGAAAGAAAGAACGAGAGAGAACGAGACAGATAGAGAGAGAGAGAGAGAGAGAGAGAAAAGAGAGAGTAGATACAAGAGAACCGTAATGATAAAAAGCTTTTTATACAATGTCCACCGATTCCGGACCTCACCTTCGAGTTGATTAATCGATATTTCCCGAAATGCCCGAGGGAGTAGAGCTCATCCTTCCTCGTTGTGTCCTGCGGGAATACAAAGAGCCACGAGTCGCGATACCGTTACGTATGCGATTCGTTAATGACCGAATTAATTTTTCCACGCCATACAACGTTATACACGCTAAGCTTTGAAAGAGACCTACGGACTACGGAGTAAGAGAGACAAACATAGAAAGAAAAAAATAATAATAATATTGGAGGAACAGAGAGAAATAGATTAAAAAAATAAAAAGTCAAATGAAATAGAAAAAACAAGAATAAGAGTGAGTGAATGTGAGTGAGTAAGAGAGAGAGAGAGAAAGGAGAATAGAATAAAGGAGAGAAACAAAATAGAAAGAGAAAAAAAACAAACAAGAATAAGAGAGAGAGAGAGAGAGAGAGAGTGAGAGTGAGTGACTGAGGGGGGTGGTGAAGGGGGAAGGGGGGACAGGTGAAAGAGAGAAAAGCGGACGCGTCGGCCGCGTTATTAATTAACCTGATAGACCATAAATAAAACTCCGAGGCCCATCCTCTCTCTCTCTCTCTCTTTCTCTTTCTTTCTCTCTTATACATCGTTACCATCCCCTGGGACGAATATAAATAAATAAAAGTTTCTTCTACGTTGCCGATGCGTTATGTTAATTGGGGCGTTGTCTCGCGACATTCGCACGCACCTATTCTCATTAGCCTTTGGCTCATCTATCGAACAGAAATATTTTTTTTTCCTCTTTTTCTTTTTTTTTTCTTTTCAACTACAGCGTTACATTAACTTTTATAGCTTCTATTATTTATAGTCATGCGGTATATATTTTTTACCTATCTTCTTGAACGGGGAAAGAGGGAGGGTTTATTCTTTTAAGTTTCATTTTTAATGTTTGGTTCATTTTAGTTTTTTTGGTACAGGAAAGTGTAATGCGATTTTTTTTTTATGTTAGTACACTCATTTTGTTTTGGTCAAGACGATTGGTAATCATTTTTGTGCTTATTCGTGACACGTGATAATAATACTATGTCTGAAAGGTATTTTCTGTTTTTTGTCTCGTTTTGAAAAAGGGAGATTGTGTGTTATTTTTATTCTTTTTTTTTTCATTTTATTCTTTTGACAGTGCTTAGTTAGGGAATTGTTTTATTCGTTAATCAGTATTAGGGTAGATTTTATTGACCGTCATGGCTAAAGTATTAATTTACTTTATATTTAATTATATATTCACGTGTATGTAAATGTATTAATGAGAACGAATAGGAAGTAGATATGGTTTTATTGGAAATAATATATTACAAAATAATATTTTAAAAAGTTACTTAGTTAACACGAGAAAAGGAAAATTAGAAGAAATTGCGCGAAACGTATGCACTGTTTGTGAAAAGATAAATTAATTTAATTAAATAATAATATTTTTAATAGAAAATTCTGCAGGAATGTATAAAATTTATTAGAAATAGTAAAATTAAAGATAAAAATTGTTAAAAATTACTAACACGTAGAAAAAAAAGAATATTATTTAAAATTCTATACGTAAATTAATAAACAGTAAATGATTTTAATTACGAAATAATTGTACGTGTCATGTTCTCAACAAACTAAAGCAGATCTTTAAAAAAAATAACACAATAAAAATTTGTATACAATATGCAGCCTAAATATAAAGAACAAATTAATTTAATTAAAAATAACAATTACTAATCAGTAATTAATTCTTTATAAATATAAATTACGTTTTGATAAATAATAAAATGAAATAATACCTAATATTTAGGGTTGAGAAAAGTGAAAATAAAAATAAGAATGAGTGTTTAAATGTTGAGTATTGTATGCAATATTGCCTCCTGAATAAAGTACAAATTAATTTAATTAAAAATAAGAAATAATATGCAATATTAAAATCTTTATAAATTAGATCATCATTTGAAAAATAATCAAATAAATATAATACCTAATTATGTAAAGTTAAGAATAAGAAGGAGAATAAGAATAAGAATGTGTGTTTAAATGTTAAGTGTGTTAAGAAGGTAAAAGTGGCAAGCAAATAACGACTCGCGTCTGAAATGCAACGGTTTGTCGTGCATCAAGCATGTTTGTAACAGGCGCATCCACGAAGGGCTCGTTACGGACAACTCTTGTCCTCTGGTGGACGTTCCACGTGCGTCTTGCATTTAGTAAGAAGGACCACCCTTGCGTACGCACGCACGTACGTACCTTCTACTACGTATAAGAGAAAAAGATACATTTAAAACGTAAGAAAGAAAAAGAAAGAAAGATGAAAGAAGAACAAGAAGAAGAAGAAGAAGAAGACGAATAAGAAGAATAAGAAGTAGAATAAGAATAAGTTGAGTATGCAGAGAACGTTAACGTTTTACCGGGTTGCATCTGCCCACGTTTCGTACCTTAGTTTCGTTTCATGAACCCGAAGAGGATAGACGATGACGACGACAACCGCTCCTCTTCCAACATGCGGATATTTATACAGCTATTGTCCCCGAATACTGGCACCGATAACTCAAGCTAATTATACCAACCATAAGACGGATTGTTCTGGAGAAGGCAAGGCAAAGCAACCAACCAACCAACCAACCAACCAACATGCGTGAAAAGTCTGACCGTTTCTTTTACTCGCAACATTTTCAAGATCTCTGACACGTACGCAACATATGTGCGTTCTTTTATTTTCCATATGATTTTTTGTTCTTTGAAACTTCAACTTTTTTTTTTAACTAGTTGTTGTTTCAATATATCCGTTCGGTGATGAATAATATTCGTTTTTAAAGATATTATTTAAAAATTGTATTTTTTATTTTATTGGGTTGGTGGTAAAAATAATAATGGGAAAAATTCGACACTTTTTTTTCCCATATATTCAATATTTATTATACTATTTTACATTTATTAATACTATTTCAATTATGAAAATTTTGTTTAAACATACATTGCTAAATTTCTATTTAAATGAATAAGGATAATAGTTTCTATTTTTAAGGAAACGAAAAAAAGAGGAACAACTTTCAAGATTTCGATAATACCTTTTAAAACAAATTTAATTAAAAAAAAACTAACGTAATTTCTTTTATATTTTTTCCAAGATATTATTTTAAGAAATGTAATATATTCGATTTCAAGAAAACCTGACAATAATATTCATCCGCAAATCGCATTTCGAATAAAATAGTTCCCTCCTTATCAAAGATCCATTTAACTTCATAATATCGTAATCATTAAAAATAATTATACTCAAATATAGATTTCTCTCACCCTTATTCCTCTTCCTACTTTCCTCACTACCCATCTTCATCCTATTATATTTCCAATGAGAATAACAACGTCTTATTGCAATTTTCATCAGCAAATGCTGATGGTGTTTGTGGTTCTAGATTCGCTAGTAGGTTGACGTTATAGCAATTCTTACAATGATTATCCTCGGTGTTGTTGGTGTATTTTAGTATTAGTATCCTTAGTGTGTAAGGTTAGGTGTTAGTATATCGGTGGATATAAGTGTTAGAGGTACGAAGCAATTTACGTTGGTGAGAATAACGGGTGCTTTTATAGCACGCCTTTGCAACGCGATAACTTATTTCTGTCTCGCGTACCTAAAACCTACTCTAACCGTACGATTTATAAAAAGCGATTTTACAAGCCCGAGTATTCGAGTATTCCATACCACCCTAACTCCCTCTCCCTACCTCCTACCCCCTCCTACCCCCTTTTTTCTTACTCTTTATTCAACATTATTTCCGGTTGGGTGTCTCGGGTTTATTTCTAAACAGGATTATGCGTTATATTTATTTTATCACCTGAAAGAGACCACCCCACCTCCCTCCTAACCCCTCCTCCTTCTCAACCATCATACTCCTACTATCTATGTGTTCGTTTTATTTCGTTTAAATTGTAAGACTTTTTTTTCTTGTTGTTTTACTTCAAACCGAAAATATGTAGACTATTAATAAAACGTTTAGTGTTTTTAGATGATACTAAAAGTTTAAAAAAATTGAATTATAGTATTTGAAAGTAATGTATGTATAAAGATGGTACAATGGAATTTATATTGGAAATTTTAAAACGTAATAATTTATATTAACAATCTATACCATCTAAAGATTATTTATTCGTGAACAATCTAAGAAAATAGTAATATGGAGAAATTGCATATGAATTTTTGCAATTAATTATTGAACGTTTGTTTAAAGATAAAAATTAATGTCTATTTTTTAATACTACTTTTATCATTTATCTTTCGAAACCTTTATGTTCGAATGCAAATATCTTGAAAGAATAATTTCTTAAAAACTAATTTAAAATTGCGAGAAGAAAAGAAACATTCCACGCAATTAACTATCTTTGAACAAAGATTATAGAAATAGTCGAAAATTTATCTAAGAAAAACGATGTTAAATAAATGATAATAATTTTAATCGTACATTTTTATTTTTAGTATAGAAATAGTATTAAAATGAAAAATAACGATATTACCGTTTAAAATGTATATCTTATATCCAATATTGCGTATCCATACCCACATCAGCTAGTATCCACACATGTATGGTGTCAGTCAACACTACGCATACTTATGCACATATGCATATCACTTACACGTACACACACACAAACACGTATACACGACGCGAAATAAATTTAATACTAATTTAATATATCGATTTAGAACGTACACCTTTCGATGCTCGAAGAAGACTAACGATTATTATGATAAACAGATACGAACTATACTCGACTAATACCGAACATACACGAAGGTCAATGCCTGTAGAAATCCGGTAACAAGATTTTCGATGAAATAAAAACGACAACATTGAAATATTTAAACGCCTGCTGAAGAGTAAGAGAGAGGGAGGGTGAGGGGGGGGGAGGTGAATGTAAACAAACCATTAAAAGACCAAGAAACTGTTTTTTTCGATATGTCGAGATTTTTAAGAAGAAAAATGACGTCATTGGAAAATAGACAACACTTGAGGAGTGGGGGGGGGGGGGGGGGGGGGAGAGAGAGAGAGAGTGGTAAATGTGAACGAAACATTTCAACGAGTGACTAATGTTATTTTTTGTTTGATTTGAACAAAGTAAGGTATATGTAAAACCAATGTTATAAAATTTTACTACTCTTCATAAATCTCGAAACCGGCTCTTCCAAGTTCCCTTCCTTCCCGTCTCTTCCCTCCCTCCCTCCGAAGCCACCAATTTTTTCTCTTCATTTTTTCTTTCGTGAAGAATGATTTTCTAAGCGTTGCCAACTTTCCAGTTCCATGATCGTTGATCGTAGTTTATTACGGATCATATACGGTCCAGATTTCACAAACTTAGTATTATATTATACTATAACCCATTCGTGTTAGTACCATCTGACGATATTATTACAGATTCCACTAAACTCTCTGTGAAATTTATGATTAACCGTTTAAACCCATCTTCGACAATAGTCGATAACTATACTATATTATCCTTTCCTACTACATATATATATATATATATATATTATTTTATTTTTATATTTATATATATTTTATTTTTATTAGTATATAATTTTTTTTTTATTATTATATAAATATATTTATTTTAATAAAATAATAAAAATACAATAATTAATTCACAACGAAATATTTCACGTATTACAAAATCCAATGTAATATATTTTGTAAGTTATATCTAAATTTTTCATGATATTAAAAACCTAATCAGAAATCATACTAATCGAGAATGCATAATCTTCGATGATCAACCTATTTGATTATTTTCATTAGAGTACACTCGGTTGCACTCATTAACGATCTCAAATAATTACATATAGGTAATCATTACAGGGTGAATAGGAAAAAGGGGGGATAACGGAGGACGGTGGTTGGGGTAGGGGGAAAAGGAAAGGAGGCAATTTATTAAAAGAATCCTTAATTGACTCTCTTCTATTCCGTTCCTCTTGCTAACGTTACGCGTAACGGTTGCTGAGTTCGCGTACACGGCTAAGTTTCAGTATAAAAATCAAATTAACAACATTTCTGAAGTATAAGAAAAATAAAAAGAAAAAGAAAAATAAGAAGAAGAAGAAGAAGGAAAGAATCGAATGAAAAAAAAGAAGTTTAGGAAGAATTTCTTTTACGTTGGATTATCGGAGTGGTATAAAACAAAAATAAAACTATTATGGCGTAGTTTGTTACTACATTTGTATAACATAGATAAATAATTTACGATAATATATATTTTTTAATAGGATGGTTTATCTCGATTGCATAGTATATGTTCGCGTGTTATTCGATAATATTGAGCAAAGTTATCGATGCACTCGATGCTCGAGTTAATTTCGTTCCGTCGTACAAATAGGCCTTATTTTCTTAGAAAAATTATTATAAGGAGAAAAAAAGAGAGATAAACAGAAAGAAAGAAAGAGAAAGAGAGAGAGAGAGAGAGAAGGTGTATCCTTGAAATTTATTTGAAAGTAAGAAAAAAAAAAGAAAAAGGGAAAGAGCAAGAAATTAACGTGTAATGGATATAATGAGAAAAGTGTAAAACAAATATTCAAGGGTTCAGATAATGAATAATAATTATAGTTATTATTATAAAAAGGTACCATTCGGTTGACCGGAAGTTTGGTCTTATAAGAGGAAGGTATTTAAGATTTTCAGATTACTATTTTAAATATTTTTTTTTAATAAATAATATTTCAGTCATAATAAATTGGACATTTCAATTTGATGATAAATATAAAAAAGTTTTGTGAAAGAAAATAATATGTTTTTGTAAAATAATAATAATAATAATAACGATGATGATGATGATGATGATGATGATGATGATGATGATGATTATAATAACAGCTCATTGACCGGAAGTTGGTATTATAAGAGACGGGTTTAAAGTTAACCGAGACGGATTAATATTAATTTCAATAGCACGCGTTCCTAAATGATAACAAACAATTAAGCCGAGTCAAAAGAGAGAGAAAAACAGTGAAAGAGAGAAAGAGAGAGAGAAAGAGAGAGAGTACGGTCGGTCGTGGTTAGATGAGATCATCGATGGTGCGAGGAGTTGAATGTTGAGGAGGAGAGTTAACGGACACGTAGACGGCGTGTGGCTACCATTACACTCGTTAACGCCCGTCCGCCTAACGTAACTAATAGATTATGAACCCTATGAATTAATATCGTTGCCAGAGTCCAAAGGGTTCTCAAATGTAATACTTTTTATTCCCTTATATTATCTACTAAACATCATAAACAACAGATATTACGTTCGTAATAACAATTCTATTCGTATCATATGCTTGATATATTATGTTTATAATTTTTAGAAAAATAATTGAGCCTATAATTATGAAAGGGGGCTAAGTCAAAATTAAAAAAGAAAAAAAATGAATTTATCAGTTATTTTATTACATCACATTATTTTAAAACTAAATTAATTAATTAAAATTTTTTGGATATTGTCAAAAAGAAACCATCAGATAGTGGTTGTAATTCCAACATTATATAGAATTCAAATATAAAATTAAATGCAATTAATGAAATATCTCGAAATAAGAAATATATGACTTAAATCATTTTCATAATTATGGGAACTATTATTCATAGGATTAACCTTTTTTTTCTGGACGGCAGAATCCGATGCGAATTACGTATAAATGGGTACAGAACTGTGATATGTGACGGATAATGCCGTTGTTCTTTACTCGACGAGTACATTGGAATGAAATATTCGATGATTAAATGATCATTTTTTTGAAAATATATTACGTGTACATCCACGAAAGCCACTATAGTGGCGCGTAGTATCTAAGATGTTGATATGACTGTATAGGATGAAATAATAATCTATAGGGTTTATTTTGAGTACCACCGTTTTAACAGTCGGCGTAAAATAAAGCATCATCACATACTGTATCAATTAGCGAATGAGTGCCGCGACAATATCCTGTGTCTGGACCGTTATGCTCACGACCGGTTAGGTTTTACTCGATGCAACTACAGCAGATATCTAAGAGAGTGATGTCATCGTGACATCATAACGTACTTTCGATAAGCTTAATCGTTATTATTTTCATTTTATCGAATCTTATCTTTGAGACTCGTATTATTAATATTATCTAACCAATTGGAGATATAAATATATTATTCTTTATTTTCTTTTTTTTAAACAAAATTTATGTTTCAATCAAACATAAATTAAAATTCGATAAAATAGGCACAAGGTAGAAGATTTATTAATGTTTCGATTATTATTTTTCTTTTTTATTTTATTTCAATATATATTACTGAATAATAATTATTTTAATGGGCTTATACCGTAAAATAAAATAAATTGCTACTTTATAATTTGATAAATTGTATAGCAGTACAAATTTTTTTTTTTTAACAAAATATATAACAAAGATACTAGAAATTAAATAAAATAATAAAACCTTGAGGAAAATAACATTAAAAAAAAATCAGATAATTATAGAAAAATAATATTTAGATCAATTATTTTATTTCTATTGGATTCCTTGAACACAATTGGTATTTTATAATTCGATAAACTGTATGACAAATATAACACTGGCTAATAATTGTTTGTTTAAAAAAAAAAAAAGAAAGGAATAAAACCTTGATCAGAGTATTTAAATAAATCATATATAAATAAGATCAATTTTTGTTCGTTTTATTGGAAGATAAAATAGAATAGAAATATCGATGAATTGATGAGAAAAAAAAACAAAAAAAAAACACAAATAGAAAGAGAAAAAGGAAAAAAACGTAATAAAAATAGAAAAGATGAACGATCTAATGGCAAATAGGGTCATCGCGCCAGACAGTCTAGATTCAGAAAAGAAGTCTCGGATCTGTTGTGCACTTGTTACTCCGATCACGCAGTATGGGACACGCGTGCGTGCACGGTGTAATTATGGTGACGCGTGGGCCAAGACGCCACCGTATCAACGAGCGAGAGCGAGAGTGCTGAACGTTCATTAACTCTTCCTCGGTCTTGTGTACGCTTAAAGAAAGAACCAAGAATGAACTAACATAAGCCAGAATGAGATGGAAAACAAAAAGGATAAAGTAAGAAAGAAACTATGGCTTGAATATGAAACACCGAGAGAGAAAGAAAGAAAGAGAGAGAGAGAGAGAGAGAGAGAGAAAATTTATTCATCCTTTCTCTTTCTATTTCCATCTCTTTTTATCAACATCAACCTCTTCTTCTTCTTCTTCTTCTTCTTATTTTTAACGTGACTTCCCTTTCTTTTTCTTCTTTGAAATATTATTTCTTTTTATTTTATTTTTTTTTTCTTAACCATCTTTCTTATTCTTTATTTTCATTCTCACTCGCACTCGTAGCTGTACGGGTTTCTTAAACACGAGCCGCGTGGGATTCGCGGATTTAAAGGCGAGGAAACGTTCTACGGTTCTATCTTTGCCGGAAGTTGCTGATTGCTTGACACCGCCTGTCACGACTTAGACGGCGCATCGATTGCTCCTAATTTGCTACGACGCACACGCCAATGGAATAAATTATATCCTTAACCCTTTCGAACGATCCCACGTATCTCTTTTGTCTAAACTTCAACCACGAACTAACTTAACTTAACTTAATCATTATTTTCCTTATCTTATGTATATCAATTCTATTCGATAAATAAATTCTACTCGATGAATTTATTTCTTCAACTCAATTCGATGAATTTAGTTTTCAAATTTATCTCCTTGAATTTATATCCCAAATTCAATTCGATGAATTTATTTTACAAATTTATTTCGATGAATTTATATCCCAATTTCAATTCGATGAACTTAATTCCCTAATTCAATTCGAGATAGATTTATTTGTTTAATTCAATTCGATGAATTTAATTACTAAATTCAATTAGATTAATGAAATCTTTTCGTAACGTCTGAATCAGGATAAATAAATTAGTGTAAAATTGATATCACCTGCACTATTACGATTAGATATTGATTTATGTAAAATTTCAGCTGATAATTGAATACGTACATGTGCAAGTACACAAACGTATAAAGATAGACACAATATATATAAGATTTGGGAGTTGCATACGATGATTGAATTAATGTAAAATTCTATTAGGTTGTCAAGTATGAAATGGAGCAAAAAGTGCACATAATTGAATTGAGAATTTGCTCCATTTTATACTTAACAACCAAATACCTTTTTAATTCAATTCGATTAATAACATTTTTTCGTAAAATGCGAATCAGGATTAATGAAATGGCGTAAAGTTGATATAAGTTGTATTAAAATCATAATGATTTTCCAAAAATTTCAATAATCGTTTGAGTACATAACCGTTCGAATAAATGAACACATAGTTGTATAGAAAAGTCTTAAGAAAAAAGTGTAGGGGAAAAATGGGAGGGGAAAGGAGTTGAGTTTTGGTTGATAAAAGGTGTAGTGTTAAGAACTGGCTCGGTTGGATCAAGCAAACCAGCAGCAGCAGCAGCAGCAGGAACGGCAGCAACGGCAGTGGCAGCGGGGCAGCAGCTAATATAGCAAAGTTTTCGCATCATCCTGCTAGGTATCTTCCATCTCTTCGGCTCTTTCCACGCTTATTAAGTCCCGGCAGTGATTTCTCCGGCCAGCGGGAGGTATTCCGCAGTGTATATAATGCCGCCTTCGAGCCGTCCACTCGCTATCCTTTACTTCGCGAAAGAGCTTCATTTGCTTTTCCGAGGGTATACGGATTGGCGAGTGCCTCGGGAAAAAAAAGAGAGAGCGAGAGAGAGAGTGTGTGAGAGAGAGAGAGAGAGAGAGAACAAAAAAGTAGGAGAAGCCGTATTGGAACTTGTGGAAAACGGTGCCCGATTCGAGATGGAAAGTTATTAACCGTGGAACCAGCCAGTTAGAGTATCTCTTTCTCTTTCTCTTTACTTGATTTCGAACTGACTAATTATCCGCGAAATGAGAATGCACCCAACGATGAGACGATGAGTATGATGTATATCCTGATATTGGGTTTCTATGATATAAGTTTTCTGAGAGAAAATTTCTTTTATTCTTCCCCCTTTTTTTTTATATAGTAGATTTTTTATTGCAGATTTTTATAGTATGTTATTATAGATAATAATAAATGAAAATTAATATAAAATAAATTAAATATTAATTAAATAAATATATAAATTATATTTTAGAATTTATAGTAGATTTATATAATATCGTTAATGATGCTATGTGTTGTTTGTGTTTTAAATAATTAACAATATAAACGTTGCAGTTATGAAACCAATATTTATGATATATTATATTTGTTTTGATTTAAGAGTTGATGGAAAAAAAAAATCTGATTTTCCTATTGAATTATTGCCAAAAATCTAAAAATATTATTCTTAAATAATTGCTTTAGATGTATTTTTAATTTAAACTTATTGGTTTACTAATAACGATATTTGTAATTTTGTCAATTAAATTATACTTAGGAAAATAGTTGAATATAAGAATAATATGATAAAAAAATTAATAATGTAAATATAATTAAATAATAATAATGACAATAAAAAAATTTTCTAGGTCAAATCTTCAATAAAAAAAAGGAAAGAAAGGGTATTAGATTATTTTTTGTTTTTCTTTTTTCGAAGAAAAATACGATCTATGAGAAACGATTACTCTTATACACCCAACGAATGATTGAATGACTTTATTAGAAGAAAATCAGTATAAGAGAGAAAGGGATAGTCTCTAATCAAAGATACTGACGAGACGAGAAACTCTGTTGGTTTTGGCATTATGTTACTTCTATCTCACCCTCTTATGTGATTCACCCTTATCCATCTATATGCTACATTCTCGTTAGATACATTATATTACTATCTCTCATATCACACAAATCAAATTTATGATCGCAAATAGTATGCCAGACATTTTCATCAGTTCCTATTCTTCTTCTTCTTTTCCTTCTTCTTTTTTCTCCAAAAAGAAAAAAAGAAGAAAAACAAACACCATTAAAGCCCTCTAAATCGATAAATAAAATTTTCATAACGAATTATTGAATATTAATAATCATTCAAATTATCCTGTGTATCGATTATTATCACCAGAATTTTATCCAATAATTTACATTTGGTGGTATTTAATTAGTAATAAAATACTAGAGTAAATAATTAATAAAATATACTGATCGTTATAATTAAATAATATAATTAAAATATATAAATTATAATTTAATCTATAAAGTAAATAATTAATAAAATATATTCATCGATAATGGAATAATTTCTTTTGATTAGAAAAATATTGCAAAATATCGTACAGAAATAATAAATAAATAATTGAATAGAAAGAATGATTGATTTATGATTGATTTTGAATCAATCATCAGGATTTTGGAAAATATTTCAAGATCGAATTAGAAATTGATTTGAACGTTTTTGTTTATTTATTTATTTTTTTTTCTCCTTCAGTATTTAAACGCGTCTCTCAGCACGACTCGTTCTCTCCATTAAAATGGTATTTACTGAATATTATTACCTTCCCTGTTTGATCGTTTACGATCGGCGATAATAAAATAATTATAACTCAAAGTCGTTAAAAAGTTTACGATAGGCGAAAGAAAAAAATATATATACAGAGAAAATCCCACATTTCACAAAAAAAACAAAGAAGAATATAAGTAAAAAAGAAAATAAATAAATAAATATAATTCTAAAGAGAGTGAGAGAAAGAAAGATTCATTGGTACACTCGCCTAAACGTTCGTGATTCTTACTCACAGCTTTAGGTAAACGAATCCAAACGATGTGTCGTACCTTGAAGAAGTTTGAAAAAATTTGTAAAAAGGACGTAGCTATCTCTTACTCTTTCTCTTTCTCTCTTATTTGTCATTTTATTCGAAAGAATTTCTCTCATTGGTGGACGATCATCATCGTGTGCCGATGCCGACCGAATCTTTCCAAGTCGTAAAGATAACGAAACTGCCACGAAACTGCAAGTAGTCGTTCTTAACAGTCCTTTTAATCGATTTTTATTTTTTTTTTACTCACAACCCTTCTCTTACGAATAATAATAATAATAATAATAATAATCAACATTTCTTACTATTTTTCGCTCGTTTAAACATTAACCCAAGCTGTATATACTCTTTTCACGAGCCAATAGGATCCATGATATCAACTCTTCTCGTAATTTCAATGATACTCTTTTATTATTAATAAAAACAAAAAATAAACATTGATTATCGCCGTTAGAACGCTTTTTAAGTACATATCCCACTATGTTTTATTTTTTTTTTATTTTACGACAATTTCTATACTCTAATCTCTTAATACTTAATAAATTAATTTCAAAGAATCTCAGTGTTTTTCAAAAGATTACTGAACTCCATGTTCAATAAAATTGTTTATTATTCTTAACACAACGTATATATTTTTGAAAAAAAAAATATTCTTATTAAATCAAATTTATGGGTGAATTATCAATTTATAAATGACAATTATTTAAATAAGTTACCTTGTAATTAAAAACGATCTTAACCAACTATAAATCATTCTAGTCGTAAACGATTCGTGTCCGATGCAAAAAAACTAAATTCTATGGGGATGGGAGTTGGATAAGGATGATCGAAAAGATAAATAAAAGTTACAGTAAAACGTGACAACGTGTGTAACAATAACGAAACTTAACTCGTAAGATATTAGGCGTTGGAATTAATTCGTAACGTTTTACTAAAGATGATTTGTAATATTACCGTATTCTGCTTTTTACCTTTAGAAACATATTTATCGTTAATCACCTGTTATTAAATATCATTTTTACAAGAGATCTTATTTATCAATTGTTAATAACAATACTTAGTGTATATATTAGGTTCTCAAGTATGAAATAAAGCAAATTTCAATTCAATTATGTGCATTTTTTGCTCCATTTCATACTTGACACACGTAATATTTTATAAATTTTGTTAACAGTGTGAAACAGGGTGTAGGTGTTTCTCGCGTATACTCGAGAATTTAGATACTGACCCGTTTTAAATTACTATAGACGACAACGATGAGAGCTCTTATTCTTCTTCTTCTTCTTCTTCTTCTTCTTGTTAAGTTTCCTTATCTTCTATTTATTTCCTTCCTCTTTTTCGTACAACAACGCAAACTTGTTTTCAAACCCAATACGTGTAGAAAATTCCAAAGAGATGAAGGATTATTTAGTTTGCCATGAGAAGTAACACCTACGTGTTTTAAAAAAGATGCGAGAGATGGGCACACCCTTGTAAAAAGGTTATACTTAATTGTGACTTATGGGTTTATACGACGACCCTAATAGGAACCAACTGAATCTCACAACCCTTCTTCTCATTCTTATTCTTATTTATTTGTATTTTTCGCTGATTTTGGTGTCTACTTGATTTTTCTTTTATTCTTTTCTTTTGGTATCTCTCATTTCGAAGGAAGTCTGAGTATTTTAATGGAATACAATTTCAAACTAATGTGAATGATTTTGTTTATCGTGGTGAATGTGGTGAAATTAGATGATTTTGTTTCAATAGGTTCGTTAATGGATGGTGTTGAAAGTAATAAAAATGAAAATGAATGAAAGGAAGAAAGAAAGAAAGAAAGAAAGAAAGAAAGAATGAAAAGGAACGATTATCTGTTCCAAGTTCTTTCCGTTTGTTCTGAAACTCGACAGGTGCAGGTTGAACGTAACCCAGCTGCCTCCTCAACCACCTTCGCTTCGATATCATTCGTACTTACAAAGGTACCTGCACTTCCGCCATAAACCAATCTATGTTGTGTGTTTTCTCTTTCACTGACGTATGTATTCTTCTTCATCTTCTTTTCTTTTCTTTTTTTTTTCTTCTAACTTCCGCTCGAACTTATCGAAATAAATAAATATTAGTCTTATCGACCGAGTTTACGTTGACGAGATTTCATTTTAACTTCAAATTTGTTTCTTTTTTTTTTTTAGGGTTCCAAGTAAAAATACTTTTTCTGACATACGAGTTACTTGGTTTATTTGCTTCGAAGAAACAATGTGTTAAAAGATTATTTATTAATTAAATATATATTTTTTTTAAATTAGAATATCGAGGTTAAAGTGATCTTCAAAAATTTAATGAATCTTGGTAGAAATATTTCTGCTGTATAATTTACAATGAATTAAATAATTTTTTAAAATTTTTGAATACTTTGCATAAACGAATTAACAAATAAATACAAATAAAATACAAATAAAAAGTAACATGATTTTATATTAGGATTCACCAAACTAACTTAAAGATTCCTACTCTCCAACTATTTTCTAAATTCCGATAACCTAACTTAAAAATTAAAAAAAAAAAAGTTACTCCATCAAAAAACAACTCCAATACCATCAAATTTTATTCTTAAAACATACAATACATGCACAATTATGCACCAACGATATCTTAAATAGACATATGTATTATACAATAATATCAAACAGAAATCAAACATAAACACATATACACACATGTATAGGAACCCATAGTCAACACAAAAACAGATCGTACACGGAACATGTGAAGACCGCGGAAGGTGGACGTGTAGAGAAAAGAGGGTGTCCAGGTGCTGGGAGAGTCCAGGGGGTGGTAGTAGAAGGTGGTGGTGAGCGATTGAGTTGAGGAGAATGGTGGTTAAAGGTTCGGGAGGTAGGGGTGGAGTTGGGGGTGGGGGAGAAGGGAAGAGGACGTATTTGCATATAGAGAGCGTTAGCTAAGGGAAATAGAAGCCGAATACGTGACAGCTTTGCTCTGGGAGGCGATTCTTCGCAGCAGAGATGGACACTTCCTATCAGCGAGTTCATTAATAACCAGACGAGGTTGGCCAAAGGTGAGCGGGGTGAGCTAAATGGTCCCTTCGTCCCTTTCCTCTCTCTCTCTCTATCTCTTTCATTCTCATTCTCTTTCTCTTTCTCTTTTACTTATTCTCTCAATCTGACTCTAACTGAACCTACACTCTGTCTTTTCATCCAACGTTTCCTCTCGCTTTATCTATCTCTAATATACGTCCATCGGTCTTCCGTTCCCTTAAACGTATCACCCAATGGTCCTTCGTCTTTCGAACCCACACAGAGATACTGGTAGAGACATATAAAGAACCTTATCTAAACTTTGATAAGGTAAAGTACTGTTAATGTTATATGAGAATCGGGTTTTATAATCATTTAGTTAATTTCACAATCGTCTATCTTAGATTGTTATCGTTTAATTGAATTTTTCTAACTCGTTTTAGATACCTTTAGGCTATTTAAGTTTGTATTTATAATGTTTTTATCGAATATATAAAATATATGGAGTTGTGGTAGTCGATTGTTTGAAAACCAAGGAGAATTTTATTCAAGGTTTTAACATGTTTCAAGAACAAAATTCAATGATATTTCGAATTGACAGAACAGTTGGTCACAATTTTTTTAAGAAAATTTCGTATCTTTTAAGCAACTCATTACAATACATCCTTGAAAATCAGCGAGAACTAATTCAAATCTCCAATATATTTTTCCATCAACATTTTGTAAAAAACAATTCAATTATATTTCGAATTGACCGAACAATTGTTCTAAATTTTTGTTGAGAAAATTTTCCAAAGATACATAAAATTTAATTATCTTTTTTTAAGACAACTCACCGTAACATATACCCCTTTGTCATATTTTTTTAAATTCCCATATGTTGTATAAACGTGTAGAGAACGTATTTATTCGAGTTAGTTCAAGGAGATAAATACGTTTTCTCAAAGAGGTAGTAGTAAATGGGATAAATCTGAATAACACGTATCAAGCTATGCCCATGCTTGGACCCTTGATAAGGGTTTTCCATACGAAAAGGGGTTGTTTGTTGGTGAATGATTAGAGATATTAATATTGCTTGTACAAAAGGGTGCAAACTAGCCAAGTATACGAAAATCAGGGAAACCAAGCCCAACACGAGTCAACCCTTTTGCACACGCTTACGTTATTTGTAATCGGATCAATTCTTTTCATGGTATATTTATCAAAAGATATTTTAATGTACAACAATGATTAAATAAGAATCATTTTATAACAAGCTTAAGATAATTAAAGGTATCTTATATCCTTCAGATCATCCAGTAAGACAATTAATTTTCTAAGAAAGCAAATACCGTTTCGAGAGAGTTTGAGTTAGATGAAAGTAAAGGTTTCTTAAACTACGAAGAATCTCTCGATATCTCGATCTCTTAGAACAGTTGCGAGGGCCCTTGTGAGACACTGTAGGATCCCGAACAAACCTAACCACGAGACTCCGCAAACTAATTCTAATCTGGCGCTACCGACAAATCGCTCGCCATAAATCCTGGCCCAAGAAACCAGCGCCAAGACGTACCGTAATCGAAGATAAACCACCGCGTACCACTACCCCAACATGTTCTCTCTCACTCGCACACATACACACACACACACACACACACATATATATATAGATACAACACACTTACTCTTCTTATTATATATCTCTCTTTCTCTCTTTTACACACATTTACTTTCCTTTACCAAGGACCGAAAAGCAACTATCGTAGGGTTATCAAAGTCGACGTTTCTACGTCTGAACTACAGGGGGTAAGAACGTTGTCGGCACGCTGAGAGAAGAGGGGGATTCCTACGAAGGGATCACGTCTCCTATGTTATCCTAGATAAATCAGGAATCAACTGAACCATTTGACTTTCCTTAGAAACATTTACTAAAAAAAAAAATATATCAACGTTTCTTCTATCTAATACTATTTAATGTCAGATTAATTTCAAACATTTTTCATTAAAAACAAATACCATTCTTAACAACACAGATACCAAACTCGATAAAATATTCAATTATTTTTATTATAAAAATAAAATATCAACAGAGGCTTTAAAAATGCGTATGCAATAAATTGTCGAATCTAATCAACGTTCTATTTCTTACCTCAAACCATTGACTTGTCGACTTAAACAATGAGACTTAAACTAAAAAAAAATGAATCTAACTATTGCATTGGACATAAAACAAGCAAATAACAGAAAATGGATAATAAGATACGCGAGTAATTTATCAGATTTTAAAATAGAAGATTCATCATAATATTAGATGGTTATGAAATAGTAAGCAAAATGAATTTCATAGTCTCACGGTTGACTTGTCGAGTTGTCGTTCAGTTGGACTACGTCTCATCAAGAAAGGATCCCCCATTCACCCTCCCTCCCCCTCCTCGCCCTTCTTCTCCCCTCTCCTTTTGAACGTAGCAGACCGAATGGTCTTGGACTCCTTGCTTGACGAGATTGATCGTTCCTCAACGACAGCAACGTAGTTCTGCGGAACAAGGGAGACCCTTTTCCTACCGTGAAACGCACGAACCACGATGCATCATACATCATCGAGATTGAAACATTTCCTTATTATTACCATCGCAGGGCATAGATTAATTCAACGGTATTACAAACGGGACCTGGGCTTCGCGTTAGACCCACTAACGGGTATAGAACCAACCCATTTTAGTTATCCTACCGTCACGTCTCCTAAGAGACGGCGGACGTCTTTGTTTAAATCGTTTGGCGAGTATCTAACAGCTAACTCTTTGTCCTTTTATTCATCCCTTTTTCGTTCATGATTTATCCTACGAGTGCTTTCTATAACATTTCAATGGATTTATATTTATTACCATATTCCTTCCCCCTACCCATCGTTCATTTCATTTCATTTACTTTTATTGTTATTTTAATATTGGTTTCTTTCTTTAAAAGAATTATTTATTATATTACTAGACGTCTAACACTCATTTTCATATTGTACACGTAATTTAATATTGTCGTGAAATTCTTTAATTTTTTATTTTCATGTATTTTTTAAGATTTGCGTTGAAAAAGATTGGATCATTGTACTAACTCGAGTTTTTCAATAATTTAGATCAATTTTTCTTAACGAATTTCTTCGACAATGCATGTTATTTTAAATTAATAATAATTGATCCTACATTTACGTGTTTAAAAAATAATATTTTTGATGAAATTTTTCATTGAACATTTTGCAAAAACAATTCGAATTAAGCAACGATGAAATACATAAATCAAGTTTTTATTAAATTGTAATTTGTTTCTTATTAATATGATTAAAAATAGGGGGAAAAAAAATTGTATATCGGCTTGTAGAGTATCCTTAAAGGTGTCATATCCTAGCAACCGGCGATAGGCTGCGTTGAAGCTGGTTTTAAGTTATACCCACGTGGAAGGTAAACCCGTAAACGTGCGCTCGCGGCCAACATATTACGCGCATTAATTCCCGGCGCTTGACGTGAAAGGCGATTCGTAATACGCGAGCAGAAACTAAGTGAGAACGGGGGTGAGAAGAAGAGCAAGAGAGGAAAAGGAAAATAAAAAAGAAAGTTAGTGAGAAGACACGAGAACCACCATAACCGCCACCATCATCACCGTCACCAACACTATCATCGTTGTCGTTGAAGATATTAAAGAAACAAAGTAGAGTTAACTGCAACTTATTTTCTTCACAAGATCCAACTTTGTAACAAAATCATATGCAGTTACTAGTAATCTGGTTGATTAATGCAAATCACATTTACATTTTTCAATTATTTTCACGTTCAATTTTCTGAACTTAAAGCAACGAAATCAACTGGATCAACTGGTAAAAAAAAAAAAATTTGATCTGTTAATACAAATCTGAAAACTTCCGTCGTCATTTTCCATATTTAATTTTTTTTTAAATCAACCTTATTAACTGATAAAATAATCTGATTGATTAATACAAATGAAACCATTTTTCAATTATTTTTAAATCCGTGAAACAGAATTTATATGAAACAGTGTAAGAGGTACGACTTAACTTTAACGTTTATTTGACTGGGTATATAAAATATATCATCAAAAGTGTATGTAAGTAGATTCGAAATGAAAGTTGAGAATATACCCGGGGTAAGGAAAAACTAGCAAAGGTGATTTGTCGATTCGTTTTGGCGTCCGCGGTGGTCGCGCTTGATGGACCACCCGTCGTCCATCGTTACGATCGCTACCAAGGACGCTGGAAAGGGAATCACCGGTTAGTAAGATGCTTCGAGGAACCCGTTCGTAGATTCAGAGTTAAAGAGAGAGAAAGAGAGAGAGAGATAGAAAGAAAAGAAGAAGAAAAAAGAAATGAATAAGAAGAAGAAGAAGACGAGATTCGTTTGGGGTTGGATAATTTCGGCAAACTTGATAGGATTAGTTATTTCTCTTACGATCAATCTTATCTCCCTTGTTTGATATCAAAATTACGAATTGTATTGATCGTAATTTGAAAATTACTTTCAACTACAATCACTCATCACGTTTACCTTTTTTCACATATAACAATTACTTCCAATTCTAATAACAATTAGAAAAAAAGAAATAATATCAAACGTTTCGATTCAAAATTTAATAGTCACATTTTTATATTAACAATTTGATGATCGATACTTTGAATAATATTTTATCTTGTTTGATATTAAAATTACGAATTGTATTGATCGTAATTTTCAAATTACCTACAACTACAATCACTCATCACGTTTACTTTTTTCACATATAACAATTACTTCCAATTTAAATACCAATTATAAAAAAAAGTAAACATATCAAACGTTTCGATTCAAAATTTAATAGTCACATTTTTATATTAATAATTCGATGATCGATACTTTGAATAATATTTTACCACATTTAACGATGTCATACTAATTTAACACGTCCTTGTACAACCAACATGAATTTTATCTTACAAACACATAATGGTTTAAATCGTACAATCATGCACAACGCATTTATCTTATCAAAAAATACTAACACTGAAACGACGTAATATTTTTTGTTATTCTCTTAATCCTCCAGATCGATATTAAATTACTTACTATATTTAAATTAGAGAGAGAAAAAAAACAACAAAAAAGTATAAAAGAAACATTCTTACATTTATATTTAAAAAAAAATAATAAAATCATTTTATTATATCAAAACGAGAGATAGTAAATCCGAAGCTTTAAATAACCAAGGATATTTTAAGCATAGTGATATCCACATGCTGCCATGATTTTGTGTTCTCACACTTAAAGTGCAAACATACCTTTCCCTTCTTTTAACGTTGATACCTACTTACATCGACCAATGTAATACTTGCCATGCTCCCGGTAATCAGCTTTCGATTATTTATCGCACTATTAATCCGAAGGAATAGGTCCCCGATCGGGCAACCCAATTTGTAATCGTTAACCGAACTTGATTTGGTTCTTTCTCCTCTTCTTTCCTCCTCCCCCTTCCCTCCCTCCCCTCTATACTCTTCTCTTTCTCACCTTCTCATTCTCTTTTTCTTTCTCATATTTTCCCTTTCACTGGTAGCCGACACTCGTGAAGATCCGACGTGTAACGTAGAAGTAAGTTTTGCTCGGAAGCTCGATGAAACATAGCCGCGAGTTTCTCCTCCTGGTTCCAGTTCCTGTCACCCTTGTTCGTGGTCAAATGTTTTATGGGATTCCCCTCTCTCTTAAGTTGGAAAGAGGTAAAACCCCGTTTAAGTACGTTCGATAACGTCTCTACAACAACGAAAAAGAATAAAACCATAAAAAGAAAATCAAATATTAAAGAAAAATAAGAAATTTCTTCAACGCCATTTAGCCAATTGAGTTAACCCATATTCATAAATTGTCATCGTAAATTGTATTATAATTATTTAACAAGTTTTTTTTACAAGTTTAACGATTTAACTTTGAGAGTTTCGTGATTTTATTTGGGAAGATAAAAGATATATAAAAAAAAAAATTTATGAGATTTTTATGGAAGGGGGAAGGAAACGGTGGAGTTCAAATAGGAAGCAATAAATCAACAAACTGACGAAAAATAATATCGATGTAATAAATAAGAAGGAACCTGTTGAAAGGTAAGAATGAAGATTTCCAATAGGTAACATATGGTTTCGTTCTTTTTTTAATATAAGATTATGCGAGATGTTGTTTTCTTTTTTGAAGAAGTGTTGGTGCTATCTAGCGTTCACAAGGGACCATGATGGCAATGATACATCGGCTATTACCCCGAGCACAGCACCTGTTAATGCGTTCCTCTTTGGATCCCCACCATGGACACCTGACTCCTATTGCACTGCGGTGGAGCCCCATTCAACGATCGCGAAACGTTCTCTCATGGCTATTCTCGATAAGAATATCGCAGCGGGAATTACTACAGGGAACTGGTGGAATTAGTCCTCGAATTCGAACGAATTACTTTTATCCAATAATCGTATCAAATATGGTTATTTCTAACTAATTTAACTTTAATGAAAAATATTTATTAACCAATCGTGTGTAATTTTAAATTCTATCTGTCAATTAATGCAATATTGAGTAAAATTTATTGATAAAAAAAAAACTAATGCTGATTTTGTCTGTTTATAAAAAAGAAAATTATTAAATCATTTGATATGATTATTTTTTTAACAAAATAATTTATCAATTATATTATTTATGTATCCAACATTTAATACAATTATTAATATTACTGTAATATTTGTTGTTGTATTTTAATTCATTCATTGATCCAAGATTCTTTTTCATTCAAAAATTAATAATAATTCATTTAATAATTATTCTTATTTAACGATTATAATTGACCATAGAATTTTTTTCTATTCAAATAAAATATTTTATATAATTTAATTTGTATTTATGCAACACGTTTATAAAACCAATCATAAAAATTCAGTAATTAGGATAAATATTATGAACAGTTTATACAGCAATGAAATGAAATATATTTTTTTTTTGTATATTTCAAATCCTCATTTGGTCTTGGCAAATAAAATACAATGTTAATACTTCACTCATCCATAGTAGGGATAGGAATTGTAAGGATAGAAGAGAAGGATCTTAATACCCTTCTTAAATATTCTTTCCATTCTCTACATCCTCCTCGAATCCTTCTTTCCCTTTTCCTTGTCCTTACCCACCCTTTAAAACCTGCCTCGAAATATTCTTAGTACTTCCAAGTCTCGATCTTTCTCTTCTTTCCTTCCTTTCTTTCTTTCTTTCTTTCTTTCTTTCTTATCGTTGAGAAGAGTATTAAGTCGAGGGGGTAAAATTCTTAAAGGTAGAAACAAATAATACGATTACGTTTCGTTTCCGTTTATTAAAGAAACAAGATATTCACGACTCTCAATCTTTCTATCTCTTTCTCTCTCTTTCTCTCTCTTTCATTATTTCTATCTTTTTATTTGTATTTTTTTTTTTGTTATACTTTGGGTGATTCGAAGCTGAGTCCTTCCTACTTGTAAGTACTTCCATCCTCTTCTCCTTTTTCCAACGAACAAAACGCCTCTTTCTTCTTCTTCTTCTTCATCTTCGTCTTCTTCTGAAATAACATTCGATACCGAAACTCGATATTAAAACTTACCGTACATAATTACCGTATCCGGATCTGCATTTATTCTTATTCTATATACTCTTCATCTTTTTCTTTCTCTTTTATAATCTATTAGAAGATAAGAAATACATATATACAGTCAATGTATATTACTGTAAGTATTCTATGAATTGTTTTCTATAAATTCTTTTCTATATAAATTGTTCCTTTCAGTGTATAAAATATTTTTCAGTCAACTGTTTTAAGAACACGGGACTTCAAAAGGACATATTTCAGTCAGTTTTTTTTAAGAATACGGTTTAAGATGAAAGCTGAAAAAATCTGAAACTCGTGCAAGTGAAACAAACTATTATAATTTAAAACAGTGTACTAAATATCTTCAACAAGTTACTGCCGATATTTAAAATGGGTTTCAGTGAAGTTTGTTTACAGCACTGTGGAGATACGTCAAGCAAAACTTTCTGGGTATTCTATACAATGACTGCAGTAATACGTTGACCGTAACATATGCATATGTATATGTGAATATGAGTAAAAGCAAGTCAGAACGTCAGTAAGATTATTCGTCCGAGTAATCAGACCGAGTTTCAACGCTTTCCGTAATCAATTCGTTCTCTTCTCAAAGCGAATATTATGCTCTTTGCCTAACTCGTCACGCGATGCTTCTGTCCTACGATTTTGTTTTATAATACTCCACACTTATATTTTATTTATTTATATCTTCCTTTCTTTTTTTATTTTTAAGTTCGTAATTATTCTTTCAAGATTGTCCTATAATTCGTAGTAATTATTTTCTTCTTTTTATCAAAAATAATTTTATCGAATCGAAGTTAATGAAATCTTTGATAATTTGACAGAAATTAATTTTTCAATTTGATTGTATAATTTTCTTAAATATTTTGTTCTATTCTATAAAATCAATGGTTCGAATTCTTCATCGAGGATTACTTGTTTCTTCATAAAATACAAATTATATTAAAATTTAATATATTGTCCAAATCAAAGATTACAACGAATCCATTTCCTAATTATTTAATAAAACCTTTGGTAGATTTTTCTAATTACGAAATAAAAAAGAATATTTATTTATTGTAAAATGTAAATTGAGTTATGGAATTTGTAAAGAAAATAAATCTGAGGAAAAGGTTTTTGGTTAGGTCTGGATTTTGGATCTAACAAACGAAAACAAGGAATTAGGGTATTTCTTCGTAGCCACATGCATGACGTGACATGGAAAATGAAGATGACGACGAGTAAGACGACAACGACTACGACGAATCGTGAAGGATGCATGTCTTGTGGTATCGTTTCCTACACCAAATTACAACACCCTGTGGATATATTGAGACACGTGGCTAACGTATTCTAATTATCATGTGCATAATGGTGGCTTCTAGCCAAGATTTTAGAAACACATACATATATATACATATATATATTCAGTATACACAAACCAAACTTTGCTATAGTTAGGTTTAACCACGTAGATTTCATAGAACCGAGAGATGGTCATCTTATTATTATTCTTCCCCTTCTACATATTTTTATTTACTTCTTTTATTTTATTTCGAAAACTGGAATGATGATTAATCAAGTGAAGTGACGTAAGAATTCCTTGGTCAAATATCATAAGTCAAATATTATCTTCGAGTTAGCTAATCATTCTAATAACTTCTGATTATTCGAATTATTTCATAAAACATTTCTACAAATTCAAAAATAAACCTTGCAATTATAAAACGATGAGCCGAAAACTGTCAATTTATCAAATAAATAAATACTTGAACATTTTACAAATTTAAAACGAAACTTTCCAATTTATCATTAAAAATTCATTGCTCCTTTAAACAAATATTTGAAAAACTAAAACTCAATTCTTTTTATTCAATTCAATTCTACAAAATGTACCATTACAAATAACACCATACATTTTCAAATTAAATCCGAAATAACGCATGAATGACAGGTGTTCAAGAAAGGATATTTCCACCCTTTAAAGGAATCTTCCATTATTCCATCCACTTCAACGAAACATACGTCATCGAAACCATTCGTGAACGTCCTGACATCACAGTCAGATCTCTCCGTTGTGGTGGTTGTGGTCGTATCTCATGGGTACAAAAAAAGGGAGTGGGGGGGTGGGGGGGGGGGGGGGGGGGGGGGAGGGAGGTGGTATTCAGAGGACCAAGTATAGATCCATTCTCTTCAAACCCCTCACTTCGCCCTGTTCCTCCCTTTTAGCCTCTAGCCCCTCAACCCCTATTCCTCATACTCCTTTCTTCGACTCGTTTCTTCTTCTTCTTCTTCTTCTTTTCTTCTCGGCTTATACTACCATCTCTTTCTTTCATTCATTCATTCATTCATTCTTTCTCTTTCTATCATCGTCTGTGAGTTCTCTACTTCGTTTTCCCCGCGCTATTGCTCAAATGGGGCCCCGGTTTCGCGTCTCATTTTTTTCAACCGAGCCGATCTTCAATCTTCGAGGCATAGCCGCGGCTGGCCATTGCCGGTGCCGAGTGATAGATGTGGAAATAATTATAGGCGAACGTTCCTTCTCTCTCTTTCTTTCTTTCTTTCTTTCATTCATTCTTTCTTTATTTCTTTTCACTCGTATACAACAAGCATACATATTCACACACACACACACACATATTCTGTAGTCCTTTCTCTGTTCTGTCTCTTCTTTCCCTTTCTTTCGTTCTTTATTTGATTTCTTTCTTTTTCTTATTATTATTCTTCTTATTCTTATTCTTATTCTTCTTCTTACGCGCAACAAGAGTAAAAACCATGTCAAATTTCGTCCAAGGTAATGACTTTTGACCATGCAACAGAAAAACATTCCTCAGCTTTCACACGTTAACGGATAATGTTCGACAACCGTTTTGTTGTCTCTTCAAAAGCTTTATGAGGGTTTGATATTTTATTCTTTTTCTTTTGGAAAAAGATCTATCTGTAATTATTTATATAAATCTATTAGAGAAAATGGTTCCTGAGATTGAACATGTTAACAAGGAAAGGATTAGAAATTTGAAGAAAATTAGATACAAATTTTGGTTACAATTATTTACTCAATTCAATTACAAAAAATAGCTTTTCTAAGCTTGAACATGAAATTAAGCATATTTGACAATTGTTAATCTTTCATAAAAAGAAGGTAAAATACAACTTTGAAACAAATCTATCAGAATTCAATACCAATAATTAACCTAAGATCCAATTTAATATTTGTTACTCGATATAGACTTGATTCTAAATCTTAAAACAAATCTAAAGTATTTGAAGAAGAAGAAAAAAAAAGAAAAGTTAGTGATTTATCCTATTCAGTCAGTAATATCAAAACCTTAGTAAAGGTAATATTAAAACCTATTCTTTTTCGAATATGGTAGATACCTTTCGAATTCACCGACAAATAATACAACATCGTGCTTCAGGCCACGAGTAATACCTAATTAATCCAATTAATCTAGGCTGAAGCTCCAAATGACCTCAGCGAAGACCTCAAAGACCGGCATATCCTCCTCCTCCTCCTCTTCCTCCTCTTCCTCTTCCTCCTTCTCTTCTTGTCCTTCTTCTCCCTTTCTCTTCATACCCCTTAACCGACCTTTCACTTTTTCTCTTTCTGACAGACCGAAGCCGATCTAACATTCCGAGAAATTAACGATTACCGGTGATTTATACAAATTCATATTTTAAATTATTGGCCGTCATTAGCGCACGTCGGGGTATTAGTTCTCGGTGACGTGTAAAAGGCTCACCTACCCTTTCCCTTACTCTTTCCCTTCTCTCCCCATCATCTTCTTCTTCTTCTTCTTCTTCTTCCTTAACCTCGATCATCCTTCCAAACGGTGTATAGTATTCTCTCGATTCGTCCGAATCCCGTCTGTACCTTCTATCTCTTTCTCTCATTCACACACACACACACATACACATACACATATACACATACTCGAATATATTATCGTTTTGTTGCTTCGAGCAACAGAAAGAGAAAGCGGAAAGGAACGAAAGAGAAAGAGAAAGAGAAAGAGATAGAGAGAGAGAGAGAGAGAAAGGTATAGAAAAAGGGGAGGCGAACGAGTTGGAGCCAAAGCCGGGCTGGTTGTCATTGGCTCATTTGTTAGACGCCATCCAAAGCATGCGGGGCCTTGATTTAGTACCTCCACCTCGAAACCGCGTACGCGTATACCCTCCGAGATATCTACCATGGGCGCCCTTCATCCAAGAGACAAAGACAACAATTCAACGGTACGAGAAACCCAACCAAGTTCATGACCTTTCCTTACTTTTTCAACCATCCTCAATACCCAGCTTTTCTTTCTCTATCTATTTTTATTTTTTTTATTTTTATTTTACCTATTACTCATAGTTGTTTTATTTTTCTTTTTTTGTACGCGTATAATAACCTAATTTCAAAGAGATAGAAAATTCGATTGCATTGAGGTTTGTATTAAAGGGTTTTGATGAGTATGCGCAATATCTGTAGTTGAAGAATTGAAATTGATTTGTTGTTGGATGATCAGTTTTATGATTGTACGTTTGTGACCTTGATCGATAATTTATTATCTTATAAATGTTTTTATTTTGTTTTTTTTGACATTTTTTTTTCGTTTATCGTATTTATGGTTTTAGTTATTTTTCGGATTAGCAAAAGATAAGAAAATTGCTATTGTAGCTGCTGATCGGTAATTACTAATTCGTATAACCTGGACTTTTTATTTTTTAAATATTATTTTAAACAAATAATTAGTAACATTTTATGTTTAGTATCGTGCAAGTAATGTACAGGATTGTTTCATGTAGGTATAGTTGTTTAGTTTCTGATTGCAATTTCAAGAACTTTATTGTTCATTTACTAATAATTTCTTCATTCTTTTAAAATTGTTTTTTTGTTTTTTTAATAACAAACCATAATCCAATATCACGAATACCATCCAACAATTAATAAACGTCGATAAAAATCAAACGAATTGAAAAACTAACAGTCAATTATCCAACTTATTCAAGTTTTCGAACAATTTGATTCTAAAACCAATTTTTTTGTTCGAATAAAATATACTGAAAACTATAAAAAAAAAAAAATGATTAACAAAGGCATCTGCCGTGCCAATTTAGTGACAAAGAAAAAATAAAAATTAAACTAAAGAAAGATAAGAGAAGAAGGAAGAATTATCCATTTTGTTGTAAGCAGGTGTAGGTGGTCCTTGAAGCTATTTGCCGGGACCCTTTGGGACCCTTTTCGGATCTGAGGTCCCGATCTCGAACAACCAAAGATAGAATGAAAGAGAAATAAGGGTTTTGCACTTATACGGTAGCCGAACGACCTCAGGAAATCTAATTGTCGGTTCTTCGACGTAGCGAGCAAATTGCAAAAATAAACACGTTCCTGTTCACCATCAGAGGAACGGTAAGGTTGGGGGAACGTGAAATCGAGGACCGGTGGTCGCCTATCTCTTTCTTACTTTTTTTTTCTTCCTTTTATCTTTCCCCTGTCCTCCCTCCCCCTTTCCTGCCACTTCTCCTCCCTGAGCCCTCTTCTTCTTTCTCAGTCCTTCTACTTCTTCTTCTTCTTCTTCTTCTTCTTGTTCATGGGGAATGGAAATACTAATTTTGCGGAATACGGTGGCCGGACTGCGGTAAGCGGGCAAACGTAAAACAGTGGTATGGGGAGAAAAGGGGGGAGGGTAGGGGGGTCGTGATTACCCAAGGATAATTATAGTAGACGTGCGCCGTGCTTATAGTGAACGAACACGGGGGTGGATGGTTTGTTTTACCGTGTGTATATCCACCACACGATTTTCTGACCTAAGTTTTATCTACCTATGCTTAAAGTTATTATCTAGAGAATCGAAGTTCAGTAATATACGATTTTACCTAATTTATGATCATTCTTTTCTTGACCTTCTTATTTATTTTTTTTTTTGTATTCATCGATTTCTAAGAATTTTTAAATAAATCAAGATTTCAATCTCTCGAAGAAGAAAGAGAGAGAGAGAGTCTCATTGATCAACTTGGCAATAAAGATTTAGTTTGCTTAACATTTTCTTAGCCCTAATTTGCGTTGTAATGATTTTTGATTAATTTTTATTGGAAAATACTGATAATTGGATTAAACAAAACTGATTGAGATTGTTATTGGATATGAAAAAGAATGAGACACAAATAATAATAATAAGAAGAAAAAACGTAATAGTATTCGAAGAAGAGAGGATCTCACTGATCAAGTTGGCAATAAAGATTTATTGCGGCGTCCTTTGATGACTAGTCCCAGCAGTTTTCAGATTCGGGGAAGGCTCGTTTTGATATCGCGAAACAACGTTAATTGTTCAACCGTATAGGCGGTTTTGCCATAAGCTTTAGAAAGACAAAGAGAAGGGAATAAAAGATAAGAGGAAGAGAAGGAAGTGAAGTGAAGAAGAAGAAGAAGATGAAGAAGAAGAAGAAGATGATGATGATGATGAAGAAGATGAAGAAGGAAGGAACTATGGCAAAAGGGTGCTGCTGCTGCTGCTGTTACTTGCTGTTGGCTGCTGATACTGCTGCTGTTGCTGTTGCTTTTGCTGTTGCTGTTGCTTGTAGAGAGCAAAGCCTGAGGAGAGAGGCTACAGTCGAGATATAATTGCTACATCCTCTTAGTCACGTGCCACTCACGTGGTTCCCAACTGCGGCATCGTATATACACAGTGTCTATCTGAATACGTGTGTGTAGGTGTGTGTGTGTGAGTATGCGGAGGAAGGTACGTGCGAGAACGACGTCGGCTCGTGCGATCCACCACTTAAACTCGACGCTTTCGTTGACGTACAACTTGATCGATTAGTTGCTAGAAAAAAAAAATCAACTTCAACTTTGATCGATGTTTAACGATCGATGATACTGTTATTTTTTTTGTTTCTTTTCTTTCGATATATTTTTATTCCCACTTGTGATAGAAAAAGATTTTGAAGCTATTCAAGAATCAAATTTGGTATTTGATTTTGTTAAAATCTTAACAGTAATTGAACAAATTGTATTTAAAACTGGATTGGATCAGGGTCAAATATTTGGATATTATTGTCAAATGATTATACTTTTTGAAAGTTTTATATTATATAAAGAACATATTTCTGATCAATTATTCTGATTAAATACACTTCAGTGTTTTTTTATAGACTAAAACGTGCGTTACGATTATTCAATTTTTCAATTAATATTTCGTGCACACGTTGTTTGATTTTATTGATCTGACGAGTACTAATAATCAAACGTAACGAAAATGTTAACTATTGTATTGGCTAGATCAATTTAAGTTTAATTATATTTCTCAAATATATTTTAGCTATTTCCAAATAGAAAATTGAATAATTCTACAACTCTTAAAACAACTATTGTATTTGTATTATATTTAGTATAGACACAAATATACTCATGTTGAATGAATTGAAATAAAATGATATTTATCAAAAATACTTCTGCAATTCCCACACACACTTTAATTGAAAGTTAATTTTAAAGTCAATTGAAGTGGATACAAATTTTGAAGCTTTTCCATCACGAACAAGAATCAATTATTTACAATAAATAGTTGGAACATTAAGGTATACTTTTCTGATTCACCATATACATATATATATATGTATTCGACATTTATATCTAAAGGACAGAAGAGGCAGTCAGAATTCGAGCGGAGATCGAGCGCCATTAATTTCCTTTCGAGAGAAAAACCCGGCGGAGCTAATGGGAGCCACGGTCTAATGCCTCCCGCTGTGTCTCCCAGAGGCCTTTCTTCTATACTCTGCTCTTCTACTAATGGCCACTCTTTGATGACAAATATCGGACGAAAGAAAATATATAAATTACTTCGAAGGAAGCGCTCCTTGCTGCTGCTGCTGCTGATGCTGCTGCTGCTGTTTCTGCTTCTGCCGGTTCTCCTATTGTCGGTTACGCCCACCATCAAACAAATATCCACGTACACACAACTACAACTTTCAACAATTTGATCCTCAAACTCCTATCCTCCCCTACACTAAACAATTTACTTAATCATCATTCAGTATAAAATAATGAACAACGGTTCAATTCAAACAACACGTACCTGATAAGTCTACGTTTTCATAATAATGTCATCGTAACATAATTGAACGTTGAGTACAATTTCAGAAACTCATCCTCACTATCATCACAACAACCCTAATCCCACGCTGAAGAATCCAACTATTTTTCGTACCAACGAATTAACGAGCAATGGTTTACACCGGATGTGGTGTATGGTCGAGTATGTGTCCTCTACCCACGTAAGTTGGAGGCTGGTGGGGTGGGGAGAAAGATGGGGAGGGGGGAGAGAAAGTATATATATATATATATATAAGAGTTTTGAACACAATACGAAGGGCATACTTTGACAGTTAGAAAAACATTGGACCCGTCTTGATAAATTGCCAAGGAGAAAAAGCATCGGCCTCTCTGTTCGGTTAACGTTTGCTTGAAGGGTGAAAGGAACTGGCAAACAAGATCCCACAAAACAGAGAGAAACTGAAGGAATGAAAGAAAGAATGAAAGAAAGAATGAAAGAAAAAGATGGATAGATTGAAAAGATAGAGGCGTTAAGAACAGGATATATCCTAGACCGGTTCCGGTATTGTTCACTTTAATACCACATAGTAAAGAAACACACCGATGTGACCTAAGGAAAATACTTTTCTTTTTACAAATAATTTTCTCTCTGTTGCAAAAAAAAAAAAAAGAAAAAGGGAAAGACCATTGAATTATTGTTAACAGAAATTTTGAATAACGAAAAACGAAACTCGAATCGTACATTTTTTGAATATGAAATAAAACAAGATACTCGATACGATGTTTGATAAATAAAAAAAAAATACAACCCAATTAGGAATTCGAATGCTTATTGGTTGAATGAAGATGATTGGACAAATCGACACCACGGAGTTGGACGAACGTAAACTTTGGATGATTATTGTTTCATTAGGAGAATGTGCATCGTTAAGCTGAAAGTTAGGTTACCTCCAAATATCATCTCTCGGCTCGATTCTTAGATAAAAGACAAAAGACGGTGGGGAAGAAAGTGGGGGAGGGGGTTTGTATAACCCGGTCTGAGATCGACTGACGATGAAATTTGATCTCCCGTTCGGTTTAGGGAATAAAATAATAACCGGTCGCGCGCATGAGAGGGATTCTTATCTCTGCATGATCAAGGTAAGATAAATAAAATCAAGTTGTGGTACGCGTATTTACGTAGAAACTTCATAAAGATAATAGTCCCTGTCTTCTTCTTCTTCTTCTTCCTCTTCTACCCATCTGATTATTTTTATTGTAACAATATTTTTTAATCCTGATTCTCTACGAAATCATCATTTTTTTCTTCTCAGCCATCGAAAATGGTATCCTTACGTTTACCGGTGTAAAGGTTATGGTCTTTTGGAAAGAGGTTGGACAACTCTAAGGATATACAACACTAACTGTGTGTCGCGTAGTAGTTCTCATTCGACCATTTCTCTTAACAAGTATAGTTCGCATAAACTTAACGACGATACGATTTCCATTTATCGATAAACCAGTTCAGAATACACAACTAAATGTAAGAACCAAGTGAATACTGTTTTCCTTTTTTTATTTCTTATCCTTTATTTTTCATTCTTATCGGTGATATTTGTAGTATGGTATTACCATTTGCTTATACACTCATAGATTGGAAATATAGTGAAGGGGGGGTATACTAACCGCTTCAAGGTTGTATATAAAAGCTTTAAACTATGTTCAAGTTGGAGTAGCTGCTACCGCCAAGCGAGCTCGGCAAACTCGTGTATATTAAACGAGAACCACCAGACTATTCATTTTCTTAAATCCCCCCCACCCCTCCATCACCCCTTCACCTACCCCCTTCGTTCCCCCATTCGATCGGAATTATAATTTAAATCTCTTTTGCCCTATCGCGTTCTTGAACTACCCACAAAGAAGAAACACATCGTTATTATTCAACCCCACCTCCACTTCTACCCTCCCCTCTTCCCCATCCCTCCACCCTTCCTTTTGAAACACCCTCGATATTTATATCAATGAATTTATGTTCTATTGGAAATCGTACATTTTAAATCTACTCGAGGCGTATACCTCCTCTGCTGCATCTGTTTTACTTACTCCGATACTAATCTCGGTATGAATTTTAGTACGAACACGTTTAATACACTTTATTGATTTTAATGATAAGAGTTGAGAGATATTAATTCATTTAAAGTGAAAAAACTATGAATAAAAACTTTATAGGGAATTTGTTGATAAAAGTAATACAAGAACCGAATTTGATTTATAAAACAGTAGATTTTATAAATGAAAATAATTAATAGAAAAATTGAGATAATTATTGATCAGTCACTTGAACGATACAATTTTATTCAATTATATTTCCTTACAAAGTAAAATTTATTTAAAAGCACGCATAAAAAAATACGTAAACAAATATTAATTTCAATGAAAACATTAAAGAAATAATCAACAATTTTTCTTCTAATCAATTAAAACAATGTGTTCGTTGATATTATAAATGACTTCATAAAAAAAAAGAGGAATAAAGAACAAAAAGAGAATATAAATTTTTTTTTCGCGTGCCCAAATGTAATTCTAATAAATTAATGATAAGTGGCGTGTCATACGAGAGAGAAAGAGAGAGAGAGAGGGAGGTAAAAAAAAATTATAATAAAAAAGAGAACAGAAGAGAGTGCTCGTGAATTCTGTCGGTATAGTACGAAAAGCGAGAATAGAATCAGCCAATGTGTCGGATTAATTTATCGTTTCAACGTTCTCGGCCGCGTATAAACGGTCCAGAACATTTACGCGCTTTTATTGTATTTCACTGTGGGACAATTTTCGCACGAACGATCAGATATAACCCTAGGACGACAATATTTTTCACATTCGTTGCCTACATTTGTCACTCATATTATCCAACTTGTAGGAAGAATAAGAGAAAATTAAGCTAATGGTGGGGTGGGGTGAGATGAAAGAAATATTTTTCCGATTAAAGCTTCAAAATTTGTTCCTACGATTATGGATTATTTTTTCAAACAATTCGATCAATTATTCTAAAGATATATAAAAATCAATTTGAAAATTATGTTTACGATGAAATTTCGTATTAATCATTTTAATTGATATCGGTTGAACGTAAACGAGAGAGAAAAAAGGATAGTCATTGGGCTTACAGTCAGGTCAAATAAAGAAAAAAAAAACAAAAAGGATGAATATAAAGATAAAAAATAAAAGATGTGGAAAAAATAGGGAGTGGGAAGAAATCGAATAAAGAATGTTTATAACGTATAGGATGGCAATAATGTAGCATAGTGTATATAAGCTCATGCGAGATATTTAGTCGGATATCGTGGCGCCAAGCCACCCAGGGGACCCCCTCATTATTTGCTGCCAGGATGAACCTTTATTAGCAGTTATCTCGTTCGTTCTCGAATCTATACGTTCGCATATCCATAAATTCGTGTTTACGGTGAACGTATCTTATGCAAATGAGACGATTTAATCCGCCGGATATTTCAGAGCATTTTTAATAACCCTTACCCCCTCTCCCTTCCTCCCCCTCCCCCTCCCATCCTCCAAGTACTATACGTAAACCTTTTTCTCACCATTGCCTCTACGACTCCCACTTGATTTTCATTATTTATTTAGTCATATTTGTTTTTGGCTTATCGATTATTACGATACTGGATTAATTACTTTTCCGTTGTCAACTATAATACAAATATTAAAAGCCTGTTGATTAATGTTTTATTATTTAGGATATAAGGAATAATCCTAAATATTACAATTCCAATTTATCGACAATTTTTATTAACTTCAATATTACACAATACTTCAAATCTTTTTCTGTCACCATTCCTATATAGTGGATAGATTAATTATTCGTTGTCAACTATAACTCCAATACTTAGCCTTTAAGCTAATATTTTAATATTTAGAATATTGCGAGTAATCCTAAATATTATCCAATCTACCACCAATTTTAAATAACTCCAATAATATAACTGAACTTAAAAATAATCTAATCTAATATTTTAATGGTAAAACTGAGTGATATATCAATTTAGTCTAATAAAATCTGCAATCCTAATTTTAATCAATCAAATTCTTACTTCATACTGAATGTCTCGTATATTATCTTAGAGTTGAATCTATGAATCAAATCAGTAGTTCATTTGTAAATCCTACTTTGAAATGATTCGTAGAACGATTATTATGGTGATAACGATTGAGAGTGTGTGTGTGAGAGAGAGAGAGAGAGTGAGAGAAGATAGAACAATTTCGGCCGATGTTTCGAGCCGGTAAAGTGCGATAATAAGCCCGCGGGCAGCCGGTGAGAATCTGCAATTCGCTCCGCTCAAATTGAATCTACCGTGGGCGGAATCTGGACCACCTCTCCTCGACGGTTTAAACCTAAGATCATCGGTCCGTGATATAGTTGCGCTTTGTAACCACCGTCTGCGCACCTCGTTTACTTCGTTTCTGCAATTCAATATGTCGTGTGGACTTAAGAGGAAAGGCCCTTATCCTACGATGATCCACAATCGAATCATGTTTCAACCGTCTTTACCTTTACCTATCATCCCTCTTCTTCCTCTTTCCCCGTTTCCCCCCGTTCCATTTCCTTTACTTTACACATATTTCAATCTAAAACAATACAATACTATTTTACTTCTAACAAAGCTCCACTATTTAATAATACTATTAAATAGTGAAACTATTTATTTAATATTCAACTTTGATTTTATTTCAATCTTTCTACGCCAATATTTTGAATCATCAACTTTTTTCAAAAGTACGTTATAATTATTAACAATCAACCACCATAATTGTTTACTTTGTTTAAAAGAAAGTTTAAACAAGAATTATTCTAATAAAAAGTTATATTTTGAATGAAACAAGTGCTTAAAATAATAACAATAATTTTTCTTTGAAGAAAAATATATGAAAAGACAATAAAAATATTAATTCCATAATACGTAAATTACAAAATATATATATATTAAACTATTGTTGTGGGACTTTTAACGAAGAGGAGAGTTTAAAACATGTTGGGTAGAGATTAGCCCTTGGGCGTAACACCTTGAAAAAGGATTTGTCGCTTGTGATACCCCATAGGATGCTTCTGACTTTGACCAAAAATAATAAGTAACCTTTTAAGCTTTGACCAGGAGGCTCAACTGTCACGAGGAGGACAAAAGCTAAAGTAATCGTAGCTTTAAATTATAATACAAACCGAGTACGATGTTACTCGTATGTTGCATCAACCAACTCCTCTACCCCCTTCACTTCCCTTCCTTTCCTTTCCTCCCACCTTTCCACCGTTCCTTCCTCCCTTCACCACCATCATCGCAACCACCACCAACGCCACTCTAAAATCCCCCCCAAAACTCCCCCGCACATCGTCCTTGCCTCTTTCTCCCTTATATTCCCTCTAACCCCCGTACCCATTCAACAACCTTCTATGCGAACTCCGAGAGCGTAATAAGTAAGTCGCCGCGGGGGTAATTTCCACTGTTTAAGAGCTCATCCAATTATCCAGAAGCGGGTTTGTCTTGGTCGTTTCCGTCGTTGACAAGCGGTACGAACTGGACTCTGTGATACTCGTTCGACCTGTCTTTCAAGAGAAATCTTTCTGCATATCTACAAGCTAGTTATTTCTATGCACTTCCATTTTATCCAAACGGAAATAATATTTCTAGTTTAGTGATATTCAATTGATTTAAATGTTATTGAAATTAAATTGATACGATTTAAACATCGTACCATTCCAGTGTTTAACAAGAAATTGTCAATAGAAATGAACAGTAAAAGGAAGAAAGTTGGAAAATAGGATCAGTTCAAGGTACACTTAATAAAATAAGCCCAGTATGGTGCTAATGTAAACTTAATCAGTGTTATGTACAAAATAGTACCAGTTCAGGATATACCAAAAACATTTCGACATTTAATATTACGAATAAAATATAAATAATAAATAACCGAAAAAGAAAATATGTGAGAGTGGTCCGATGAAGAAATGACCAATAAAACAAACGTGTTTGCTGACAGGAACGAATTAAGCTAACCCGAAAGTAAGATCGTGTTTACGATGTAACATAGACACAAAATGACAGAAGGAAAGAGCATAGTACGAGAATAGGGGCTCCGGTTCAGGATATTACGAACCTCTAAGTCACGGAAAAATGATGAACAAAAGCGAAACGTGGTCATCAACGTGGATGGGAGTTGAACAAAGGACAACGAACAAGCATGTTTTGCCTCGAACGATAGACCTCAAGGCACGGCTCGACTCGTCCAAGCAATTAACGGTGAATATAATTACAGTGACGACGACGACGACGAGGACAACGACGAGGACGAGGACGAGGACGAATGTCCTCGGTCGATCTTGAGCGTGAAACCTCGCTTGAGCTCTTTATTAAATGAAGATTTTCCTTTATGAGATGACGCCTCTAGCTTATTTTAACCTCCCACCCACACCCTTACTCCCATTGAACCTCTTTCTCAATTTTAAACACCATTCATTTATACATGTAATAACTATCAAAGAAAACAAACCCTTCATCGTTTTAAATCAAACATCTTACGACGATTAATCCTCGATTGCTGTTTTGATGTTACTTAAAAGAAAAAAATGTATTTTAGTATCTTTACCTGAATATATTATCAAAGTAAGAAATAGTAAACGAGGATTGAATAATAATCAGTTAGACCATAAACGCGGTGTATTGTAACAACCAACGAGAATAGAATGCACACGCCTAACGTGAAATTAGCCGAAGTCCGAGTAGCATTTGTAGTCCCTGATTCAGCCTTGTAAGACAGGGATCCTTTGAGTCTTTGATGCAAACGGAGTCGAACGAGGAAATACTGAGTTACTGAGTGGACCCTAAAGACAGAGACAGAGATAGAAGGGAGTGAGGGGGTGGGGAGAATTTATAAAGAGCAAGAGAAACAATTAGATCGAGAATAGGTGAAGTCTTTGGTGTTGATGTTGTGTGTGTCTCACGTTGATCCTACCTGCTGCTGCTGTTGCTGTTACTGTTACTGTTACTGTTACTGTTGCTGCTAGTGCTGTTCCTGTTTTCGCGTTGGACGAGATCGAGAGTAAGAGAAGGATCGAGATGTCGAGAATAGAGAGTTAGAGAGGGCTTCTGAAGCACAAATCAATTAGTAGGGGGCCTCGGGCTCTTCGGGTTCCACAACTACCCTTCTTCTTCTTCCTCCCTTAACCCCGTACGTCCACCAACCCCCTGAAGCACCGTTTCCTTTCTATCCCTCTCCATCTTTCTCTCTCTCTCTTACTTGCTTTGCATTCGAGGTAGCCACACCGAATACAGATTGCGTTTCAATCTATAAGCGCTAACGAGTGTTTAGTGTTTACCGAGCCGCGAACCCAACCGCTTTTCCTTTCCTCCACCTAATACACACACATAGATACACATACACACATTTTCATGTTTCTTCACCTACCAAAATAAACTTAAGAAATCTTTTACATCAAATACAATTTTTTTAAATGATTGACGATCGAAACAAATCAAATTGGATGTTGATGAACAACGATCAATTTGTAATTTATTCACTCGCAATTTTAGGCTCTAAGAAATCTGCATAATTAAACGAATGATATATTTTTTTTTCCTAAACATGGATGTTAATAACTGAACGAGCATCTATTAATGATTTATATGCACTTATAATATTAGGCTTAAAGAAATTAGCATAGTTGAACGAACAATATTTTATTTTCTTAAACATGGGTGTTAATAACTGAACAATAAGGATCTATTCGTGATTTATTCACTCATTATTTTAGACCCAAAGAAATCTGCATAGTTGAACTGTGAATTCCTGAACGATTTGTTTCATCTTTCTCTCTCTCTCTCTCTCTCTCTCTCTTTGTGCTTTCTTTCGAAAAGATACAATGATGGGAATAAACTGAACATTGATACACACATATGGTAGAAACAACTGAACATTATTGTCCATCCATCTCCGGTGTTTGGTATTTAATTACAGAAGTATTTTATCGGTACGAAGGTCATTGGTCGTTTGTTAGTAGGAGAAATACGTTTGGTCCTGCCATTTAGGTTAGTTAATCGGTCAGTCCGTTTGTCGGTAGCAGCCCGGTTTGTCGGTCCTTCCGCGTCCATCGACCGCGGCCGGTATTTTCGAGAGCGCGATGCGCGTTGCATTGGCACGAACAAACGGACGGACGGACAGACAGTCGGACGGACGGACGGAGGGACAGACAGAGCCGCGTGTTTTCGGCTACGCTGTTGGTTGTTGAGTTAGCCGTGCACTCTTCCACGAATATTTATGAGGGCCAAAGTCAAATTAGTGGCGTACCGCGTGCACCTTTTGATTAAGTATCTGTTAACTAAAGGTAATACTTAATAAAGTAACGCTGATTTACGTGTGTTCAGGTTGAAAGAGAGAATGAGTGTGTGTATGTGTGTGAGAGAGAGAGAAGCCGCGTCGAAGCGTACGCAAGTCCTTCGTTTTTCCATTCAAAATAAAAAATGAAATATTTATGGGCAAGCGTGCTGATCGGACTCCGAACCAAACAGAGAGAGAATGAGAGAGAGTGAGATAGAGTTGGGGATCTACTGCAGCAACGTGCCGATGGGATATTCGAAAGGGA
The DNA here is from genome assembly GCA_023678845.1 of Mischocyttarus mexicanus. Taxonomy (NCBI): domain Eukaryota; kingdom Metazoa; phylum Arthropoda; class Insecta; order Hymenoptera; family Vespidae; genus Mischocyttarus; species Mischocyttarus mexicanus. The sequence continues at coordinate 291,119 of JACGTP010000035.1, read as the reverse complement.
TTTCAACACTGCGAGCCATGCGTGGGGCATGCGTGTTGCATTTGTTGTACCTGCACCATACACCGTCCGCATGTTCAATCTTGTCTCTTCTCAACTTTTTTATTATATTTTTTTTGTTCTTTTATCTTCTGTATCTCTTCATTCTTTCTTCTTTTTTTTCCTGAGTAACAAATCGGAAAAATCATGCATTCGTTTTCGAGAGATTCGAGTTACGGCTAAGACGTTGTTTAGGTATTTTGCAAATGTGTGATTTATCGCGATAAAATCGATTAGCCGAAATATGCAGAAAATAAAATTAAAAGAGAGAGGGTTGGGGACGGGGTGGGAGGTGGTAAGGGGTTGAGGGAGAAGAAAGAGAGCCCGAGGACGAAATTTATGCACGATCGTTGAATGCATTCGCCACGACTTTAGCCGGTCGTCAATAATCACTGTCCGCCGATACACCTTTGAAAGTTTCTTTTTATATTTTTTCGGGTTTCGAATATCCGATCGGGATTTCGAATCCTTTTATTTCCATCGCCTCCACCACCCCCTTCCACCACCCTTTTCTTTATCTCTCTTTCTGTTTGTCTTTTTACCAATTAGTCTTACCCAATTCTAATTTTAGGTAACCACAATTTATCCGCAGGTAGATACTCGATTATATCGTTCCTAATTTTATTACAATTTCGACTTATTGTTCATTGAAAAATTCGAAAATATTTCTCAAATATTTTTCTACGGATTGCTCCAATTCCTCCCTCCTCCCCCCGTCCCCCTTGAAAGATGTAAACCAACGAATTGTTCGATTCAAATTTTTCGAGAAATAAAAAAAAATAAATAAATTCAAATAAAAGTAACGCGAAGAACCGAGAACGGCAGGATCTTGTACGTAAGTTAGGTGAATCTTTTTTTTAGGTGACCAACTATAAAGCATTTTTATGTCCGTCTAGAGGACTGTTTGATTTCGAGATTAGCCGGGAATTTTGGGCGAACCCGCATATCACTGTGATTTACGTCGAAGTGTTCACCCCTCTTTCCCTCTCTCTCTCTCTCTCTCTCTCTTTCGTTCTCTCGGAAAGCGAGAAAAGAAGAGGTGCTGCACGAGAATCACACATATACATACACATACATATACTCGAAGCGAGAAAGCGAACGAGCTGGCCAGAAAAGGTGGAATTCTCTTAAATTTCAAATTTATACCCACGGTCCCGTCATAATCTTGATTCTGACGCCCGGCCGCGAAGCTATTTGTTCCGTTCCCCCCTCCTTCTCCCTTTCTCTTTCCTCCTTCCTCGTCTCTTTACACCCTTGATCTACCCCCTTCTTCCTCCTCCTTTAACTCCCCTTTCTCTTCATCCCCATTTCCTTGCTTCTCTTACTCCCACGGTGGGCTTTATTTATCAACACACTTATGCAATAACACAGACAAAATTTAAAGATACTACTAAGTATAATAACTTAAAATTTGGTCTTCCATTTTTAACACGATACCTTATTAACAGATTGAACGAAAATATTCATTGATATATTTTATTTCATTATTACTTTTCTTAAAATTCGAATACAAAGTTCAACTCAACTCTGACACAATCCTAATTCCAGTAAAACGATAAATAATTCTTCAACAAAAATTTCAAATATAAAACAACGTGAGAAAATAATAAATTTATTAGTCAACCTTCGAAAATTAAAATACAAAAAAAAAATAAAAGCCGATAAAAGAGTGGGAGAGAGGGGGGGGGGGTTTGATGGTGTGATGGTGGTATAAATTTATAAAATAGTACTGGCAATATCACACCATGGATTTAGAATTGCTAAAGTGATTTAATAGCAGGACGTATCGATTATGTATACACCACGCCGTCGGACACGTTCGATCGGAATATCTTAGGTCGAGAATATTTTAGGTGGGGTATCAAAAGGTACGGGGGAGGAGGAAGAAGAAGAATAAGAAGAAGAAGAAGAAGACAGAAGAGGTGGATGGAAGAAAGGTAAGGGGGGGTTGGTTGGCTGGGCTGAGGTGGGGGGATGGTACCGGTTGGACTCCTGGTGCGAGGACGATTTAAAGCCTACCGCTTGAGCCTGTGCACGCCCATGGTGGTCTATATCAAGACAGAGGACCTACTCGATATCATCCAATCCCATAACCAAGTTCCTTATCCATTCCTTCTGCAAAACCATCCTGCAAAACCTTCTCTATCTCTTTCTTTATTTCTTACTCACACCTTATTCATCGTGAAAGTGCTACATTGATACCTCTCGTAATTCAATGAAATCGTGCAGAAATACCCTCCCCCTCCTCCCTTCCCCCTCTTCCCACCTTCTACCTCCCTCTTCTTCGTCTTCCATCTCTCTTTTACACACTCACTTTTTCTTACACACTCTTTTCAACTCGCTCGTACAAATCTCTTTCTTTTTGTTGAAGAAAGAGGCAAATCCTCTTAGACACGATTAATTTTAAAGGAAGAAATTAACACCAAGACGAAACCTTGGATGTCTTTCGTCGCCGTACTCGACCTATTTATAAACTGTTAGTTAAAAAATGATACAGATTATTATTTAGTAATACTTACGATATCTAACAGTTACTTTTATAATTTTTTTCGCTATTTAATATGACTATTATATAAGGTTTGTCAAGTATGAAATGGAGCAAGATTTCAATTCAATTCAATTCAATTAAGAATTGAATAACTTTTTGTTTAATTTCGATACTAGCGATTAGAGATTTTCTGACACGTTGACTATTTTCGGCACACCTTAAAATTGATTTCTACTCTTATATGATATTTTAATCATTAAAATAATTAAATTAACTATGATCATTTACAACACTTTAATGTAAGAAATGATATATTTGAGATAATTTTTAAATCCTGCACCGATTTTGGTACACGTAACGTGGCAAACTTATTTGAATTGCAATTTGTTGAAAGAAAAAAAACAACGTGTTATAAATTAATTAATTAAAATTACTTCTTACAGAAAACAAAATCTTTTTCTTTTGAATTAAGGTAATACTCGTCGACGTATATTCGAGATTAACCATAAGTGTGAATAGAAAAAATCTCGGAAGATTAAAGTCACAAAAATTGAATCAAGGTAAAAGGAATATAAAAAAAAAAAAAGAAATTGCCATAATACGAATCTATCGAACAACGGAGGGGCTTATCCTTTCGTTATTCATTATTCATGTTTTTCATATAAAATTTTTTTTATTCGACTTCGCGCGCGTTCATCACAGATGGAACGGAACAAAAATGTCATCCCCTCCACCCCCCATTGAGCCGAAATCTTTCAGCAGAGAGTTTGAATCTATTCGTGCGACATTAATTACCGGTAAAAATCCATTTGCCGTTAGGACAATTATACGAAGTTAAACACACACACGCGCGCGTACACACATAGATACATCATCAACAGCAGATACATTCAGGACACCGATGTTTACGTTTACGCGTTTACGCAAAAGAAAGATTGAACAGGTGTGTATGAGTATAGGTGTACGGAGAGGGAACCCCTCTCAACTTGTATTCGCACGATATAAACTCATCAACTCTTCTATCATCCTTTTCCCTCCTGGTCCCCCTATCCCCCTAACTCCTCACTTCTTCTTTACCGAAACTATAAATCAACTTCTGTGTAACGCTATTCAAAAGGTTTCGTTTTAACCGAACGACGAACGTTAAACCACGACTATTCGCAGCTCATTAGACGTCCATAAACATATGTACATATATACGCGCGCGTGCGTGTATGTGTGTGTATGTGTGTGTATCTGTAAACGTATACGCAAAACCATCTCTCGTTACCCAATTTTTTATCTTCATCTTCATCCTTTTTGTTCTTCCTTGTATTTTTTTTTTTATTTTATTAAATCTTTTTTTCCTGTTCATCCTTTTAGTAGAGAAAAAAACACGTACGTAATACGAGAAGGGACGTACAAAGTAACCAAGAGAGGAGTTAGGTACATTGGGTTCAGTACGACGTGGTACTAGGGGGTGCTTGCGGTACTACACTGCAACACAGACTCGATGTAGAAGGGGTTAGGAGTTTTAGGGGTGGATGTTCGGCGGGTAAACGGAGATGAAAGGGAGGGGGTGTGGTGTGGGGTAAAGAGTATAGGGGCTAGGTAAGCCAGCGTCACGAAAATTTGCCCCGTCATTAGCGCGGGGTTGATAAGCGTCGACGAGTGTGTGTCGTGGTGGCACGTTGATCCGCGGGCATTAAAAGTCAAATGCAACAGATCCATTCACCGGACCATAATTACCGGCCCGGGTTGCGGTGAGAAGAGCGAATACGAGAGAATGAGAGAATGAGAGAGAGAATGAGAGAGAATGAAAGAGAGAGAAAGAGAAAGCAAGCAAGGAAGCAAGAACGAGAGGGGGAAGCCCAGTGGTGCGGCATGCATAAAAGCATCGTTATTAAAAAGTTTAAATGTCTATTAATTACTCGGCGTTATGCCGGCCGCGCGCCAAGGACTCGTGTATATAAAATGCATTTAATTATCGTGGTTCCTATGAATGGAGGAAATCAATGGGTTTCCCTTTAGCAAAAGCACCACGGTTGAAGGCGAATATCTTTTTCATTTTTTTTTATTCTCTCTCTCTCTCTCTTTCTCTTCCGGCCCCCACCCCTTTACCATTTCCCATTCCATTTTCCTTTTTTAAATCCAGCAACCCCACCCCACCCCTCCCCCCGCTCTTTTATTTTTTCAAAACCTCAATTTGTTGCTTCTACATTGAAGTCTAACACCCAACAGCTTTTTTTCCCTCATCCCCCCGCCCTTCGACCCCTTCCTTCACCCCTACTACTTTTTCCTTCGTTCCGTTACGGCTTCCTGAATTCTACCACCACTATTGCTACTACTATTACTGCCAGTAACACTGTTACTAATACAGGTGGAACTACGTAGGCCTCGGTAATGAGGCCGACACCTGAATCTGTGATTACATCGTGGCAATGAAAAGCAATTTGTCGATTCACGGCACGATGTGGGACCGGTTCGATAATACCTCCACCTCCTCCTCTCCTCCTCCTCCCCCACCTTCAGTCCGTCCATCTGTACCAGTAATTTAATACTTTTCACCAACGGAAAATATATATCCATCATCGTGGTCATACGCCCATACCATCAAACGGTGGAAAAGAAAAACATTTTTTTTACTCATTAACCTATACCAGTTGGAAAAAAAAAGCGTACTTTTATACCAAATTCATTTCCTTTTGAAAGAGAGAGAGAGAGAGAGAGAGAGAGAGACCCTTTCTTTTTTTATTTATTTATTCGAAAACGATATTCGTATATTCGAAGCGGTACTTTATTTTTTTAAAATAGCTTTCGACTATTCGATTTACCCTTAAGCACGAATTATTGCAAAAATTTGAGTAATCGTACGTATTTTATGTATAAAAGTATGTTTTTAAGTTAAATTATTTCGTTAAGTGGATAAATAAATGGGTTTATTTATTTATTGTAATTATTTGCAAAAATAAAGTAGCTACCGCGCAAAAATAATAGTAACCAATAATTCAATTATCCAAATTACAACAACAACAACAACAACCATTCAACCTCAAAGTACTTTTCCGACTAAACTCTGACGTAAAACAAAAAAGCCTAAAAATCCCACGAAAAATACTTCGCAGGGATCTTCAACATTGAATCCTTCGAATAAACGATCCCCCTTTCCCTTTCCTTTCCTTCACTCCTCTACCAATTCACTTCGGTTGAAAAACCAAATAAGAAGATGGTATAAAGTTTATTGGCAAGGCCGTAGGGAGTAACACAAGACGGAGAGTTAACCGTAGAGAAATAATTCTAGGTAATCGGGATGTAATCGGATTACAAATTGGCCGATGCCGTCTTCCCCCGAAAACTAATCGTGTAATCGATCCTCGAGCATCCGGACTAACGCGTCCGGTAAAGGTGACAACTACGGCGCCGTTTAAAGTCGCCTTCGGGGGACCCACCAGGAGAATATGCTCCTCGGTCGTGGCAATAATTCTGAAAGCTTCGGTAAGAGTACGTGCACGCCACCGACTCCACAACCAATCCCCTCCCCTCCCCGTCCCCTAACCCTTCCTTTTCTTCTTCTTGCATCTTCTTCGTTTACACAGATACATACACACACATAAACGCAAACACACGATCCTCTCAGTCCAAGTTCGTGAAGGATACACACACACACAGACACACACGCGCGAATGTTTTAGGTTATGGTGTTATATGTGTGTATGTTGTATCTTTCTCTCTCGCACATACTGATTCTGTTTCTCTCAATCTACCCACACAAGTGTGATACAACATATATCTTATCCGTGCACCGTTCAAGGAACGGAAACTCCAGAAGTGTCACCGAGAGCGAACTTGGGTCGGTCGACCTGGGGGTTCGGGGATGAGACCGCTTACACATTGTTGACCCGCCGCTGATATATCGCCTCTTCCATCACCAACGGGGTTCTCAGTTTCATCCGATCGATACAACGATCGAGGATCCAAGAAGATCCTTTCTTATTTATTTATTTCTTCTTCTTCTTCTTCTACTACTACTACTTCTTCTTCTTTTCTGGTAATTAATCTGGACCCCGACAAAGTCCGAGCTCCATTCTACCATTTTTATTATTATTTTTTTCTTTTCCTTACCTTTTTTACTAGAACCTTACAACGTTTGAAACACACAGTTCTTAGATATTTCCTTATGTCCTTTCTGTGATCGTAATCGGTTAAAAAGTATTATACTTGAAATAAGAAATAATATGTCCCGGTAAGAGTCTAAAGTTTCACTACACTTTCTTTTTTTTTAAATATTTTTAAACAGAGATTTCTAAAAGGCGTGATAGGTCGTTATATTATTCTTGGATTCTATCAACATTGATGATATGAACACCTTTAATATGCAGTTGATGGAATAAAAATATTGAATTTTAGCATTGAATTGAAATCTGACTTTTTTTTTGTCAACCAACTTAGTATTATTTTTTGTTAACACCATTATTTAAGAAATCGAATAATGTATTTGTTAAAATTGTTAAGATATAATTCCAATTGAGAACCAATATTGGCAAGGTTTCTGCAACGCAGCTGCCAGGAACATAAACATACGAGTGAGTGAGTGAGTGAGTGAGTGAGTAAGTGAGAGAGAACACCAGAAGAGACTCGTACGAGCGCTCAGTTGGAAGGTCCAACCTTCTCTACCCTATAGGTTGAAACGCGTATACGTATCGTATGGTTGTATATCGGGTGTACGGTGTAAGAGCGGGATGTGGCCAGGCGCACGGTGCAAAGCACTAATTTGTAACCAAGTTGTCGCCCTGGTTTGACACTGCAGTAAATACGAGGGTGATAGCGTTGTACATCACTGGCCCACCACTACCACCACCATCACCACTACCACCATTGCTAACACCATCGTGATAGTCACTAACACAGACACCATTACCATATCAGTGACCTACGAAACCCACCAAAACCCTAAACTCTAACCGCCACGTGCGAGAGACCACGATTATGGCTAACACCGTTCCGAATTCCACCTTACACGCACTTCAACTATCATCTTTATGCTCCGTTATCTAACTTTTTTTATTTTATTTTATACTCCTGACCGTGACTAAAAAATAAAAAAAATAAATATTTATCACGATAAATAGGATGCAATTACATTTGAATATAATAAAAAACAAAAATTGTAGATTTAGGTTCGTAAAGGTTTGTTGAAGATGGTATTGCGATAAATGATTGACGATTCAAATGGTGGATAATTTTTTTTAGATGGTTTAAGCAGCACCTCTAATTGACTCCAATTAGATGTTTTATCTTAAATATGGTAGAACATTTTCTTTCAGTTTTATCGTCATTTCAATGATATTATTCGATACTGGACAGGATATATGTTATTATTTTTTTTTTCTTCATCTTCTTTCCGGTTCCCTATCACTGTCGATTATTCTTTAATTTCCAACCATTCGAATAATCTACCTTTTCGATCTCAACTGTAATCATTCTCAAGAGACTTTAGTGTAACGTTCGAACGATCCGCTTTCCTTTAGAAGGCCTCTTTCGAATACCATAACCGAGAAGAGAATTCCTGACAATTAACCATTCACTTCAAGCTCGTGTATCATTGTTGACGTGAACTAAGATAGCGGGTCCTCTTTCAACGAAAAACGATTTCAACTTTAAGCTCGTTAATCGAATCTCTGGTGGTAGAATAACAAAACTCGAGTTTTAGGTTATGTCGATTGATTTAACATATTTATTATCGATTATTTCATGTATAAAAAGTATTATTTTTTAAGTAACGTGTAACAATAATTATGAAATATTAAATATCGAACAAATTCATATCATGATTTATTATTTTAATAATTTCTCTTTTTTTTTTTTTTTTAAAAAAATAACCTATTTAATAGATTAGAATTGTTTTATTTTTTGAGACTGTCAAGTTTCAAAATAATTTTCACTCTTACGACGATAAACAATTTCTTAATATCTGTTGCGTTGTAAATTTTATGATATTCCAAGAAAACTGTTGAAACAAACATAACCTCAAAATAAAGAAACTGGAATAAGATTGAAGTTGGTTGAGAAACGTTGTACGCCATTCTTCTGAACCGATTAAAAATGTATCCCACAATAGAGGCTTAACGTCAAACGTCTGTGGCAGATATTTTCCTCTTGTTTGGAAGGATGAAAAAGAGAGAAGAAAATAAAAAGAAAAGTAAAGAAATCTACAACAACCAGCAACAGCAACAGCAGCAGCACCAGAAGAAGAAGAAAAAGAAGAAGAAAAAGAAGAAGAAGAAACGAGAAATGGTCGGTGAGTTTGAGTTCGGCGGTTGGAATGTGTCGGTATTTCGTAGTAGAAACTGATGGAAAGGAAGAAGAGTTGGTAGGGTTAGGTTAGTATGTGTGTTAGTAGCAAAATTCGTTATTAAAATTAATTATTCAGATCGGTAAAATGGCGATATAAGGCGCACCGACGGTGCCGGCCGTTTCGACGAAATGAATCGTAAATTGGAGCTGCTGCAGGTCCGGACCCTTCGAAGCGCATCCCCCCCTTTAGCTCCACCCCACCCAACCTAACCCCCCACGCCACTTCTTCTGCTCAAACACCCTTCTTCATATCCCATCCCTTTTAACTCCTTCATCTTCATCTTTCCTATCCTCCTAGTTACCGATACTCTAACAAGAAAAAATATATCGCAGAAGAAACCTGCAGAAAAGCCTAACAACACTACCCTAACTTTACTTCTAACTCCCCTAACCCTTTTGTTGTTACTTATTAACAACCCTGATTTATAACTGATCGTACGTGAGAGAACTTTTTCATCCATTTTATCCCAACCCGACTTTTATTTTTCCGTGGTCCCCGTTGTTAAAAAAAAACCCCTCGTCTTAATTTTTCTCTTCCACTTTAGAGTTCTTATATCACAGTGGTTCTCAATATCATTTTTATACTTTTCTTTATACTCTCTTTCTTTCTCTTAGCAATGGAGAGCTTCCGCGCGAATGGCTCCTGATTAACTCGTACAATCCCGGTCTCCTCCTCCACCTCAACCTTCTCTTCCTCCTCCTTCTCTTCTTCTTTTTCTTCTTCGCCCGGTCATGGATCTCTGATTTGCATGAGCAAGGAATTCCTTCGGTTTAAAGCCCCCGAAGCTCTGTTCATCTATCTCATTCTCTCTTTCTATATTCTAGCACAACCCTCGTTGTCCTTGTCGTTGAGTTGAGATACCAAAACGGTATGTCCGTTCTCTCTCTCTCTCTCTTTCACTCCTACTAACTCTCATCCGTGCTGAAGGAAGCTCGTTCAGTTACCGGGGGCGATTCGGGCCCCGAGTTGCCCCTATTGGGAGAACGAGAGCGCATTTTAATGCGAGTCTAATTTTCGATTTAATTTCGGTAAAAATGATCCGGGCTCGTTCTTGGCCTCTCTCTTTCTCACTCTCTCACACTTTCTCTTTTTCTGTCTCACTTGTGGCTCCTGCGGGAAGAAGAAGAGTAGTCCATGAGAGTCCCGTTACCTATCCCGACTCTCTCTCTCTCTCTCTCTCTCTCTCTTTCTATTTCTTTTTCCTTCTCTTTTCAACCTTTTAGTCAGCTTTAGGAGTGTCTCACTCTTATTCTCACACTTTATCTCATTCTAACCTTCTCTCGCTTAACTGACCCTTTCTCCCACTACCGTTCGACTAACCACCCCCTTCTTTTCAACCACCCTCGTACCCCACTTCTTCTTCTACCTTCAACCTTCTACCTCATCCTCCTGCTATTCGTTCCCGACGAAAGTTCTCCCCGCAAAAACCCATTTGCATAACGTTTCCGTCGCCTTTCCAGGATGAAAACGAGCGGACGCCCTGCGGCGGATCTCTGCGTTATATTTTATATCTATGTGTATGTGTGTGTGTATGGGTATGTATATATTATATTTCAAGTTTTAGTATGATATACTTTGAGTATATAATAAGAATCGTGGTTTCTATTTCGATATCATCTGATCATTTTATGATCGATCAATTTGTTGAATTGTTGTCTATGTGTGTGGGTATGTATTTATTATATTTGGAATTTTAGTATGATTTATTTGAAGTATTTAATAAGAGTGGATGATATGATCGATCAGTTTATTAATATATTTGTGTGGGTGGGTATGAATTTATTATACTTGGAATTTTAGTACGATTTATTTTGAATATTTAATAAGAGTCGATAGTTGATCAGTTTGTTGATTTGTCTATGTATGTATGTGTGTGAAACAACCAACATTTTTGTTGACAGTGGTTAGTTGAGTCAAAAGTTAATACAGGGTATAATCGATCACTGAAATATTTTTATTATTTCTTTAGATTTATCATTTTCAAGAAGAAAATAATTAGCTTATGAATTATTATTTGTATAAATAATTTTGGCTGAATAATAAACGAAGTTGAATAATAAAATACTATAGCAATTGTCCAGTGGTTGTTTGTGGGAGAAAAAAATGTAAAATTAAGATTACCTACGAGATTCAAATGAGGAATGTAAATCTTGAATCAGTATGCCAGGTCCTTGGCAAATGAGAATCACTGCTTGAATAAAGAAAAGAAATGTCTAGGAAAAATGAGAAATTTGCAAAAGAACGAAATACTGGCTCAAACTATCTGAGCTGTACACGTACACAAGTATACACGAACACTTTTACAAGGAAACGCAGAAAGCTTGGAAAAATTTGATATCTTATATAAAAAGTCAAAAGGGTTGCTTCGAACCTTTCATCGTTGTTCAACACAAAAAGAAAACAAAAAAGAAACAGAAAGCAGGAATGAAATAAAAGGAAACAAACTCAAAGAAGGGGTTGAAAAAAGTGTGAGAGGGGGCGAGGGGGGAGTTTTGGGGGTAGGGGAGTTGAGCGGAGGATGGAAAAAAGGTTACGATTTGTACCAATATTATTTTATCGCCGTATATTTTTTAATTACTCCGCTTCAACGCTTCCTCCCCTCAATCTTCGACGCCCTTCTGGTTTCTTATTAAACAAAAGCGGTTTTTTTCTTCTTCTTCTTCTTCTTCTTCTTCTTTCACCATCTTCTTCTTCATCTTTTATTTCCTACCGACTCCGAACACCCTAGGGAATCAAAGTTCAACCCTTTTCACGATACTCGAGGCTAACTTTATTCTGTTATTAAGCCACGAATAAAGGATCCTCAGTTATTTTCGATCTTAAAATTGATAGAAAATAAACAAAAGAATATTTAAAAAAAAATTTTTTTCTTTCTTAAACAATCGAATCATAATTCTTTAAGAAACAGTTATTATGATTCAAACTACTACGAAACAAGAAGCAGAAATCATCAATGACTTCGATCCAATAAATCTTGCTACAATGAAACAAACTGATTTCTCAGCAATTGTTTGAAGAACAATAAAACTTTAGGATGATTTGTAGGTGACCTAATCTACTATTCGGAATGAAACAATAACTAAAAATAATAAATGACTTTGATTGATCCAACAAATCTTACAACCCTGAAACAAACTGATTTTCAGCAATTTTTTGAAGAACAACAAAACTTTAGGATGATTTGTAGACTCAACGCCTAACACCTCGTGTATCAACCCTTTAACAACAATTAGTACTATATCTAGAAGAAAAGCTTAAATATATTTATGTGTGTGTGTTTGTGCGTCGACCCTTTTTCAGTAGAAATACAGGACGCTTAAATTACAACTCGGGAGTTCTTTCCAGGGTCGTTAGAACGTTTCAAAGACTTCGGCAATCTGTCGGTGCCAGCAGATGTCGAGCGCCCGCAAAAGGGGGGTTGAAAAAGTAGGAGGAATAGTACGAACCTTTCCTATAGGAAATATAAAAAACTTTAGGTTGGTTGAGAAAGAGAAAGAGAGAGAGAGAGAAAGAGGGTGGAGTTCGAAGGAGGAAAATGGGGCTGGGGGGAGGGATTCGAAGTGGTAGGTACCGAGCAGCCAATAAAGGGTTGCCGGAAGATGTATGCGCTAATAATCGAAGAAAAAAGTGTCCAATGAAAGAAATTTACGACTGGCACTAATTAAGGAAAAGGGGTTCTCTCGCGATCATGAAAACCCCTCTCGCAACCCATCCCAACCCCCACAAACCCCCATCTCACCCCCACACCTCAACCCCAACCCTTCTTCTTCTTCTACGTCCACACAGTTTCTTGGTTTCTCTTTCTTTCTTTCATTATTTCTTTCTATTTTTCTTCATCGTTGCACTCGGACGTTTTCAGTCTTGCAGGGGCCCATCCAGTTGGAAGGATTAATTAATTCAGAATATATCAATTAAGAATAAGGTTTACTTTTCCGCGTTGTGACTCTCTCTCTCTCTCTCACTCACTCACTCACTCTTATTTTTTTTCCTTCTTTTTCTCACTTTAGCAAAAGCTTTTTCGCTTCGGTACCGTGCTTCTTTTTATTGCAAATTGGACGTGAAAAATGACGCCTTGATTAATCTCGCGGATAATTTAAAAACGAAAGGGGTTGCTAGCTCCGTCCTACCGGTTACGGAGGAACGAACGTAGCACGGTACGCAAGCGGGATAAAAATTCAAGACGCGAAATTGCCAATCAACGGAAAGGGGTTGGGGTGGGGGTGGTGGTGGTGGTAGGTTCAACCAAGAGAAAGAAAGAAAGAGGAGGAAAGAACTAGGAAGAATGTTGAAAGAAAAAAGAAAGAACATGGGTATAGACCCTGGTTAGGTTCCAGAATGAAGGGTGGAAGAGTATAACGGGGGTGAAGGTGAGGAGGGGGGTAGTCCAGAAGCGATTCGCAGCCTGGTCGAAGGATAATAACGTTAAAAAATTATCCCTCGTCTGAATTTCATCAGTTCGGTTCGACGACCCACACTTTGAACACACTCAACTCCCTGTTGAACCATTTTCTTACAGTTATGCCAATTTAAAAATCACTTTAACAAAACCAATATAAAATTCTGCTAGATTTGAGTATAATTTTTTAAAAATGTATCGATTAGAATGATTTTAAATAAAATATTATTTTCGGTTAGACTCCCACACCTTGAACACACTCAACGCCCTGTGTTGAATTATTTTTTTACAATTATGGTAATTTAAAAATCACTTTAAAAGAACCAACCTAAAATTTGGTTAGATTTGAGTTGGATTTTTTAAAATAGTGAACAATTGTATGAATCGAATGATGTTGAATAAAATAATTCGATATCGTTCTGTACGAACATCTGTTTCAACGAGTACGATGAACCTTTGAATGATAGATAGGGCAATAATCGATTGTTTCCTGTTAGGTTCGATGACCATAACGAACGATACGATGATTAAAGTCCTTAACGGATCGATCATGTTAAATGACAGTTTTACTCATGTGTTTTCAAAGTATACTCATGCGAAACTATTTTCTTCTATACTATCTTCAGTCTATGTACGTATTTTACTGAAGAATAAAAAGTAATTGGTTGAAGTTATTTAAAAAAGAAAAAAAAAGGTATAGTTCCGATCAGGCGTATAGGAAAGAAACCTTGAACAGTGTGGAATCTATTCTACGCATCGGTTAGTTTCTTGTCGTCACGGTTAAAGGCATTTTCCACGAACCCCGTTAGTTCAGATCCTTCTGATCCTTTCACGATTCTTCCTCCTCTTCTCCTCCCCCTTCCGAATCCAATTTAGAAAAAAAAAACGTGTATAATTGGAAGAAAAAAAAAAGAAGATATAGGAAAGGGATCGAACTATCTTCCAATAAGGTGGAAGAAAGAAAGAAAATAAAAATCTAATTGAAAAGAAAACCGAAGAAGAAATGAATTCGTCTCTCAGAATGCGATTATCCGATTTCCGATCAACCAGATGGATACTTCAATAACTATCTCATTCTATCTAATTTAATATCTAACAATCTATACACCTATCTATCTATCTCATTAGTTACGTGTTTTTCTTAGCTAGAATCAAAACGATTTGTTGTTTTATTTGGTTTAGACTATTGCAACACCTCAACCATCTGGTGACAGCAACCAACTTCCTCTTAACCCATCTTCTTCTTCTTCTTCTTCTTCTTCTTCTTCTGTTTCTGATTCATTTTATTCTATCATCCATCCTTTAGCAGTAGGTTGGTCTCTTCTATAGTGACAGCAACTGAAGTATGGTTACAAAGGATAGTCGATAAGTTAGTAAACTAATTAGCAGTATTGCCGACAAAGCCGATTTCTCCTTCGGCAGCATCAGCCAGCCAACTCTCTGTCGCCGGTCTTTTTATAAATACCGACCCTCTCCTCTCCCCTTTCCACCCCTTCCACCATCGCCATTTCCTCATCCTCCTCTTCCTCCTTCTTCTTCTTCTTCTCCTCTTTCTGCTCATTCTAACCCCACCATATTCTTCAACCTTGTCTTCGTCCTTCTCTTTCTTACTAACTCACTCACTCACTCACTCACTCTCTCTCTCTTTCTATTCTATTCGATTTTGTTTCACCATCCATTCGCGAACCTTTCTTTTTTTTTGTTTTACATCTATTTATTTCTTTCCTCGGTCTCCTGCCACGAAAGGGAATGCTTTCCCACGGGAATAGTTTCCATCTTTCTCATTCTCGTTCTTGTAATTCTTTTTCTTTTTTCCTTTTCAAACCAAAACTCTTTGGACACTTATTTATCATCCTTGCTTAAGTATGCGTTACTAATAATAGAAAGATTGATACGTTTCATTGATTGTGTTATTAGTTTTATTGGTCATGGTTAATTAGTTACCATAGGCAACAATAGAGAACCATAACTAATTAGTTAGAAATGGTATTGTTCTCTTTTTATTTTATATTCTATCTTAAATTTCTTAATCAATAGTTTATTATTTGATGGTTCTTATTTATGTAGAATTCTTGAACTGTGAGAAACTTAAACAGAAATTTTGTGTTTGCCAAACAATTGTTCTAATCTCAAACTTCTACCCAAAACCATTAGACAGGAATTTGTTCAACAAATAATTATTTTATTTAACATAGAAGTATATTCTATGTTTTAGTTACATTGGTTTATGCTTGATGGGTAAATCTATGGTATTGAAGGAAGATGAAAGGAAAGGTGAGAAATTCCGAGAAATTGGAATGATTTGAAGGAGAAACTGAACGGGTCCACAATGTTGAGTTAGTAATTGAGACAATTACTATACCTGCCTTTGACATATTAGCGTATAGGCGAACGAACAAACGTCTCGCTCGATATACGCTAAACCGGAAATGTTAACAGTACTGTACAAATGAACAAGAGAAAGGGAGAGAGAGAGAGTGAATGAGTTAGAGAAATAGAGAAAGACAGATAATGCATCGAGAAACGATGATGCGCCACCGCCCTTAGCTGTTTCTACCTATTTCGCAATGTTTCCGAGCCTTTAGGCAAAGTTTTTGGGCTCCCTGATGTTTGAAATTATCAGTGACTCTCATCTCAACGTATACGTTCATCAAAAAATATTCCAATCATTGCAACAAAAATCCCAACAAATCGCAAAAAAAAAAATAATAATTTCAATTAATCTGGAGACGTTGAATTGAATTAAATCTGGAATTAAATCGAATCTTAATTAAATGTTTCGTAAAACCATAGTTTAAACGCACCTTTGATACGTTCAAAAAAATTATATAAACGATTTTGAAGAAATCAGAACCCTAAAACCTATCGTTCACCCAAAATACCAAAAACACAAAAAGAAAAATGAATCATAAGATGAAATTTCTCATTTCCAAATGAAAGATAGTTTTGATCGAAGATAATAAATAATTAGGAACGATGAGAACCTCGTATGGAATCTGTAACGAACGTGGAAACATAGTCGGTTGCGGTGACAATGGTAATTATTGTTGATGCTGAAATTTCAATTTTGCAATTGATGCATCGTCTAGAAACCAACGACGACGTTGCTGACGACGACTAGGATGACGACTACGACGACGACGACGATGTTGACGACGATTACATCAACGGATACTCATCATTGTATTCTCGTAATAGATACACGTTGGTAAAATGCATTTGTTTGTGTGATACACCAATACAAATTCCATGTCACGTGTGTGTTACCACAGAGAGGCTAGTGGTAGAGTGCTGAGACGCGAGCCAACCAGAAACCATCATAAAGGTTCGGTTCTCCCTTTGATACACCGTACGGGTAACGTATTTAGTTAGACATATCATTCGGTTTCCACCTATTGTGCGCTTGCCGAACAAACTTCCTATTTGTTTGAACGCTGAAACCACCCTTTTCCTACTCCCCCTCCTCCTTCCTCCACCTCTTCTTCCTTTCCCCCGACTACTACTTTTCCTCCACCCGACAAAACCCTCCTCGTCGTTTCCATCCTCTTCTTCTTCGGACTACCCCCCCTCCCTTCATGTCCTACCACACCCCAGACCACCCCATTCAGACTCCGATTTACGAGAAAGACGAGACCAATGAGAAGTGCGTGCAATTTCGTCCAACATTTTAACTCTTATCATACTATTTTCTATCCTTTTTCCTATCTTGTATGCACTTTTTTATTTCGTGTGTATGTGTATATATTTGTGTGTGTTTGTGTTTGTGTCTCTCTCTTTTACATCAACGTTTATCTCGTTGACAAAAAAACAACTTGAAATTAAAGTAACCCCGACTCGTTAGTTACTACCTCTAACTCATTCGTTTGATTTTATTTCCTCGTATTACGTTTGTTCAGCTTTTATCTTCTTTTTTTTTCCTATTGTCTATCCCTTTCTATCTATCTTTTGATTATTCATCAGAACGTACGGAAAGATGCATCTTCGATGGTACTCCACTGATCAACGCATCTAACCCGCTGATCCGTGTACTTTTCAAAAATGGTTTTTGTTTTCAATGGGAATCGTATGGAATAGAATAGTTCTGTCCTGGTTATTCAGAATATTATAAAGATTTTCTACGATTCTTTTTTATTATTCGACATTCCTCGCGAATGATCAAAGTATAAGAAACCAGATGGTCTAATAATTAAATTGGTTTCATTCCTTTTGACAGTAGACCTCAAAAAAATAATGATTGTGATTTTAAAGTTAGTAACCAAACTTAAATACGAGTTGTAATTTTTCTTATTTCTTCCAAGACGTTTATTAGAATGAAGACAATACTAACATGTCCAGTTAATAATTGCTTAGACACTATGAAGCACGAAAATCAATAACTTAAATTTTGCTGTTGCTAATCAATCTTAAAAATTCTTGAATATATTGATTCCAATAAACCTCGACGATCGATCATCGGTTAGATTTATCTTGTTGACATTTAAAATTTATTTTCTAAAACGTCAGTGGCAATTAGGACAATCCAAATACGTCCAGTAAATTATTTCGTACACCCTAATAACTAAAAAACCATAATTCAGCTTTCAGCAACAAATCTATTCCTAATTTTTTTTCACAAAACTCTTGCAATTCTTCAAGACGTCAGTTGAGGGACAATAACGGCTGAGTTTAAATACGTCGAGTTAATTATTGCGTAAACAATTAGAAAAGGGTCTTCTTCTGTTGTCAGAGTTGGAATCACCGGTGCTGACGTAGAACTCTCGTTCGGTAGAACCGAGAATGAGAAGATAAAGTGCGAAAGAATAAACAGAAGAAGGAGGAATAAGAAGAAGACGAAGAAGAAGAAGAAGGAAGATGGTGGAAGGATTCTCAAGACGGTTTTATCCGCGGGACTCTCGATAGCAAAGACGAGACCCGCCTTAACGACCGCCACTCGGCATACCAAAACCTTTCGAAGAGTCCGCGGACGACGTGCCTCGATAGATTCATCGAATACTATCGAAGGAATTTCGCAAACAATCCCGACCAATCGACACACACCGCTCTCTCTTCCCCCTTGGGAACCACGCTGCGAACCGCCTCTCAAACTCTCCAACCTCTACCGGGGACCCCTCACCTCTCACCCCACCACACCATTCAAACTCTTCTTCCATCAACAATTTTCTCAACACTGTCAACGATTATTTCCAATATCTTTTCTAGATTATCTTCAAGATTTAGTTCATCGTGTGTGTTTGTTCAGTTTCTCTTTCATAGTGATTACCAGATCTCGAAAGTTCCGATTGAATTTTTAGGAATTTTTGTTACGGTTTTACTTTGGTGGATAATTTTGATGTATTTTTTGTCATCAGTTTGAATTGCAGTTTGATTTTATGATCGATGTTTATTTGAAGTCTTGAATCAGTTGTTTCTTGAGTTCATGGTTGGTTATCGAGTAGGATTGAAGTAATTGTGACAGAATTGAATAGGAAGATGGTCAAAGTATGAGAAAGAGAGAGAGAAAGAGAGTAAAGTAAAAGGAAGAATTGAATCAAGGATAGAAAAGGAGTAAGATAATCGTTGAGTTCGGTGTGAGAAAGGGAGCTTGGTCGGCCTTAAATCAAGGAGGCCCTAATTCCAGCAAGAAATCGTCGCGGGGCGTTGTTCCCAGGATCAGCTGGCCGACTGACGGCATTTCTCGGACATACCCGTCGTACCTCATCGACCGGTTCCAACAACAACCTCCTCCTCCTCCTCCTCCTCCTCCTCCTCCTCCTCCTCCTTCTCCTCCTTCTCTTCCTCTTCATCCTCCTTTTCCACCTCGCAACCTTCCCCTCTTCCAGTATTTTGCGTTTATATCTCTCGGTCTCTCTTTATTCAACTTGGAAGTATATTCAGGTAGCATAACACGATTTCAAACTATTAACTCTTGGTACGTAGCCACGCCCTTTTATCGTGATTGGTAGGAAATCTTGGAGATCTTGAAATCTCATACGTCGTGCCAGTCACGCTCGAATAAACATTTCGAATCAATTTACGGTGTACCAATAAACTATCAACTGTTTGTTTCCTGAACCAATAAATGAAACAATTTTCGGTACGATTCATCTAAGAAGCTCAGAATATTTCATCAACATGATTGTTTAAAGAAAAAATTGTCACAAAAATCATCCAAACGAGATCAATTAGAATAGTTCAAGGCTGACCGAAGGTAAACAGTTTTCCCTTTAAGTTCAAAGACCCGGTTGTCTTATATCGTCGAGTAGAACGAACAAAAAAACAAAAGCGGAAGAAAAAGGAAAGGAAAGAAATCGCAAGCGGTTGTTGGTTCGCATGGTGCATCCATAAAATGTCGCCGGTGTCAGGCTCCTCGAAGCTTAGGGTACCCCCCCCACCTTGAAGAGAAGAGAAGAGATCACCTGCTGGTGCTGCTGTTGTCGGTTTATTGGTTGGTTGTGTAGTGGTGTTGGTGATGATGGTGTACGTAAGAGAAGAGAAGAGAAGATAAGACAAGAACACGTAGAATGCAAGTGGTTCGAACGGGCGACCTTGGCTAGGTCGAGTGGTACGGCCTCGGGAGTATGCGACACTGATTGAGCCGCATCTGTGGCCTCCGGGACACCTTTTCTCCCTACTTTTCTTCAAGGCCATTAAATCCAACTCTAATCATATCTTCCTACACCATTAATATCGTCCTTTTTTAAACAAAATCCTTCCAAATTTACGATCCAAAATTTCGACAATCATCGACCAATAATAAAATCCGACTTTAAACGAATCAACAGATCGTCGAATTTTCTTCCAAACCAAATTCTGATACAACGAAATATAACAAATCCTAATTCCTTTTCAAACGCTGAACACACAACCTTCTTCTTCTTCTTCAACAGGAAATCCATCTACTACGTTGACGGATTAATCCGAACTTCGGCTACGATCCATTTGAGTGTATCCCCGTCCTCGTAAGTAGGACGCAGCTTAAGCCCTTCTTCTTCTTCTTCTTTCCCTTCTTCTTCCTCCTCCTCCTCTTCTACAGCTAACCAACCCAACACCCAGAACCCTATCACCTCCCCCATTCCTTCCATTGTCGCGGAGCTAAAGCACAGATTTATTATCGCGTCGAGACTCTCTTTCTATCCTTCTGCTATTTCTTCCTTTTTCCACTTCCTCCTCCTCCTCCTCCTCCTCCTCCTCTTCCAACCGGCCCGGAGGAGTCCTATCGTGACCGGTCTTAGTCCCGTAAGAGAAATACATTCATCGAGTATTCTATTAAGAATCTGCACTCCGCAGATAAACGAGCGAAATAAGGTTCTTTCAGTTACTCCCCCTCCTCCTCCCTTCACTTCTACCCACTATTTGCTGCTTTCCTTTTCCTCCCATCCTCCCATCTCTTCACCTTCCTCTTACTACTACTACTATGTCGTTTCTATCCCATTTCTCTATCTCTTTTTCTTCCTTCTTCTTCTTCTTCTTCTTCTTCATTTTCGTTCCATCAGACGAACGATAGCAACCCTCTCGTATTCCTACCACCACCCCCCCTGCTCCTTTTCTTCCTTCCTCGTCGTCTTATAACACGTTGGATCACCTGCACTGCGAAAAATGTCGGATTGCTTCTATTTGCAGAAGGAAATTGCGTGTGATTCGACGTCCCGAGATTTTTATGGATTTTACTTAAAGTGAAATATAACCAAGCCATATGGCAATTTTGATATTTTATATATATTTTTTTTCAACGTTTCTTACGTTTGTTGATAATGTTTATTGTTTTATGGAAATCCGTATTGAGTCAACGAGTGTTTGAAGATGAACCAATTGTTAAATTTTTGTTTCTAATAAAACCTCCGTTGAGTGATGGTTTTGGAGTGAAATTGAACGTTCTGGATGATTGGAAGGTGAGATTCGTACACCTAGTATATTTTTGGATAAGAAGCAATCTTATGATAAGATTTAGTTGATTTGTCGATAATCAAACTTATGTTCAGTTTGAATTCTTCTAAAAGTGATGATTTTTAAAGGAAATTGAATTTTTTCGAACGTTTTGGATAATGTGATGGGTGAGATTCGTACACCCGGTATATTCTTTGGATAAGAAGTAGTCTCGCGTAGCACGCGCGATCAACCACACCAGGAGTCTAACGTCTTACTTCCTTTACACGTCCATTCCCTTCTACATTTTTTTTTCTTTTTCTTCATCTTCCATCGAAGACGCAGCTGTTTGCCATGCGGCTCGAGTTGTTTGTCTGAAAAAAAAGAAAACAATAATAATAACAATAATTAGTACAGTTCAATAATTGACAGGCCAACACCGTCGACGTGCTAATGTTATGCATATGGCGTTCTATGAAATGCTTGGATAAGTTTTTCAATGTATTCATACCCAACGTGAACATGGATACTTAAATTAAAAAGTTAACTTAATTATTCGAATTGCTCATCGGTTAATGTTTGATCAATCACAAAAGATGAAAATAATTCTTCTTAAGCCAATTGATATTTGTATTATAATTTTTTCTATTTGAAATAATAATTAATAATATTATTTGTATTTTGCTATTTTAAATTTCATAATAATTTAATATTTTTTAATCAATAATAAAACACAATAAACACATTTATGCAGTAATTTTTTTTTATATTAAGAAATTACTATACTGTGCTTAATCTAAATAAATAACATTTTGTAAAATATTTAATTCAATTAATCAATTTAATATAAAATTTTGTTTATATATTGTAATAAATAAAACATTATAAAATTTTTAGGTAATTCTTTGTAATATTTTATATTTTACTATTAATAGTTGTACGGTAAAAATACCTGACAATAGTTATTGGCAAGGCTAATAATTATAGGGGAAAGGAGAAATATTAATCTTAAGTTATCTCATGAAGTAAGAATCATCTAGAGTGACTTTTCGTGATGGTTTCCTTCAGTTCTCCGACTGAACTTTTTGCCCTATCACCACTACCACTACTATTTCTTCTTCATTCGTGTTCGTTCAGGTAAATTGCGGCGCCTGAAATTGAATATTACATTTCTCGAACGACCGAGAGTAGATCTCTGATTGGTGAGGAAGTAAAGAACGATGAAAAATATTCAACACGAAATCATCTTCAAATATTATTCCTATTCTGGTTACCGTTTTCTAATTCATTCCAAATATAATAAATAAATAATTAATGAACGTATCAATGAGAAAATATTTTTCTTATCCCAGTTACAAGTTTCCCAGAATACATTTAATGAAAGTAGAACAAATAATTGAATCATCTAATTGTTTCCTTATTCCAAAAAAAAAAAAACAATTTAAACAAAATTTTATATAAAAGAAAAGAAATAATTTGGAAATATTAGATAAAAATCATTCGAAATCGAACAATGGTCTAAAATAATTGAAAATGGTATCGTCAAACATTAGCAAATGTCTATTCAAAATACAGGTGTGCTTATGTAAATAGAAAACGATAAAGTGAGAGAAAGAAGAAAGAATGGACGTTCTGTTTGAAAGATAAAGATGCAAGATAGTCGAAGAAGTGTACGTCGATGGATATCTGAAATACGTGTATTCAGTTATGCTAGCAAGCAAGCAAGCAAGCAAGCAACTAACCAAGGAAGGAAGGAAACGATAGGCCAGGTGATACTCGAACTACCGTTCGAAGAAACACACGTAGTTGTAATGTCGATTTGATACCAACTATAATACTTTTTAACGATCATCACTCTTTCGAGTAATCGATACTGCTACATAAATCTTAAGATAAGCATACCTACAGCTAAGAACTTATGCTGATTTTATCCAAGGATACTAACAAATTACTCTTACTTATTTACCTTTTCGATACTTTCAAGAATTTTTCTTTTTCTTTTTAGGACATTTAAATAGATAAAAGGGAAAAAAGATTATCATCTAATCGACAAAATTTGTCTACGTAAAATCTAGAAAGGGAAATAAATAATTGAACAAAATCAATTATTAAAGTTAAGCAATTATTTGGAATGGGTTATCTTTGAATAGTTTATTTCTAGAATTATTTTTTTTTTATTTATTTTTAACAATGGTTAATTTAATATTAGTTTGTCAAGTATGAAATGGAGCAAAAAATGATGCACATGATTGAATTGAAATTTGATCCATTTCATACTTGACAATCTAATAATATTCATTGGAAGAATAATATTTGACATTTGTTGAAATTTTCAATTATTTCATTCGAACCTTGGACATTGATTTGCTCTTTTTTTTTTCAATTACTATTAAACTCATTGGGATTTATTTTCGATGATAAATTTTGGACTTTAAAAAAATATTGGCAGTAGACAAAAAATAAAAATAAGGAAAGAAAATATCGTAAAAGGAAATTTGCTCGTGAGTGGTGGCAATGATAGCAAGTGCTCGTCCAGGATAGAAACAGTTGGGATCTTATAAAGACGTCAAACCGCGGGCAAGGAAACTTTCCTAATATATCGCGACCATTACTGAGTACAAGCCTCCGACAACGACAGTCACGACGAAGACAACAACAACGACGACAAGTTATTGCGCACGCTCTTCGAACTTTGTTTATCAAACAAATATTTCGCCACTCTGTGTATTCGCTGAATACTTATTAACTTGCAACTAAGATTAATATATGAGCTGTTAAATGCAAAAATCGATTAACGTTTCACTTTTTGACAANAAATACATGAACGAATGTAAATGTTTAAAAAAAAAAACAAACAAAAAGGAAAGTATAGGAATTCAAACGGTTGGTATTAATAATTGTTGCTGAGCTTAAAAAGGAAATAAGAAAAAAAAGGGTGGACGGACTTCGTGTTGCAGGGAAAAACGATAGCAATCTTCGGAACGATCGTTTCGAAACACTGACGTCTCACGCGAGTTACTTCGATCGGGGCCATCTATAAGTTTTCTTCTCTTCCAAGTTCCTCTTTCCACCTTCTTCTTCTCTTATTCCCTGAACCCAACAACCCCACACCGTTTGTAACCACCCTCGAATCACCCCTACGAGTTTGTGTTTTCTAAAGAGTTTAGTAGGGGGTGTAGGTACATACTCTTTCTCTCTCTCTCTCTCTCTCTCTCTTACGACTCGTTACTCTCCTTACCGAGAAATGAAACACGAAACATGACTCGTTCCGTGGAAGCCTCTTAATCGTCTACTACCACCCACAGCCTTCCGATCTCCCCCCTTCCCCCTCCCCATTCCACTACCACCATCGTCGTCCGAGTTTCAAAGTTTACGGGTTAAAGACCGACCGGATTATTAATGCACGGATTCCGTGATACCAATACTAACACCAATACCAACACCAATACCAATACCAATACGAATACTATTATTATGGTATATTTACTTATACCGATATCGAATACTAATATTTGATTTTTCTAA
Organism: Mischocyttarus mexicanus; assembly: GCA_023678845.1. Taxonomy (NCBI): domain Eukaryota; kingdom Metazoa; phylum Arthropoda; class Insecta; order Hymenoptera; family Vespidae; genus Mischocyttarus; species Mischocyttarus mexicanus. The sequence continues at coordinate 266,498 of JACGTP010000035.1, read as the reverse complement.
ATCATTTTGAACGTACGTACACTGTGGCCAAATAAAATTCAAATCAACTAACTACGATCCGTAGACCTCTAACGAGTACTCAGCTCTTTCCCCCGAATTATTTTACGTCGCTACGATAACAGTTCTACCATCATTTGAAAACCTTTAGCAACTTTAATAAATTTTTCTCGCATTGTCGTAAGTTGTTCGAGTGAGAAACGAAGCAAACCTTTATCCGAAACGAGCCCACAATTTATAGGAATCGTGAGAACAGAAGGATCGTAAAATGACTTGACCAGAAATTAAACAAACGAATCTTTCGCTTACTAGGCGAATGCTCTAATTCATTGAAAAGTAACAGAATCGATCGATCTAATTTAAAAAAATACTTTCGGATCGACGTAACATCTATGACGTCACGAAAACTAAAACAAAACTCTTACTGATACAAGGTGTGTGTTGAATAAAATTATTATCCAATAAAACGTTAGCGTATTTTTTATTGGAAACAAAAATAAGAAAATAAAAAAACCCATGTCTTTAATTTTGTCAGACAAATCATAACTTTCCTTAGAAAAAAAAAAAAAAAACACGTTGACACTTTCCAGTGACAAACATTTATTCTCCTTAAACATTTTTTCTTCTTCTTCTTCTTCTTCTTTTATTTTTTGTACCTTTTCTTTTGTATCAAATTAGCAGGACAATTTATTCGCGTGCAATGCGGATTAGCCAGGGGACGAAACGGGAGAACACGATCTTCACAGTGCATAGTGCCACGCCACTGGCTTCTCTACGTAATATTAACTTGCATGATAATTATGACTATAATGAGAGTTTATGATGAAACCCTCGGACCCGTCGTCCGTTCTTACTTTTCTTTCTCTCTTTAATCTATATTTCTATCTCTTTTTCTCTTGAGACACCCATAGTCGTCGTCGTTTTCCCCAGCTCCAAAAATCTCCTCTTCTTTTTTTAACCCCGTACGATGGAATATAACCTTCTCGCCTATTATATTAATCTCGATATAATGGAGAAACTAATGCTATTTTAGCCATTGTATGTACCTGCTACGAAAACTCTCCTCGCGATATTCCATCCTAATGAATTTTCCTCGAGGAAAATTCTTCCTTTTTCTATTTTTTTTTCTTTTTTTTTACTACAGTTACATTGTGCTTCCTGTCGTATAAATTACGAATTTTCATATTCGCCCACCCACTCTCTTTTTCCCCATACCATCTTCCTCTCCCCCCCCCCTCTTTCTCTCTCTCTTTACGTTCTTTTGTCTATACACGAATTGTTGCAATATTATTATAAGTATTACTATTACGGTAATGGTTATTGAAATTACGTTTAACAACGGTTTTATCTTTTACAAAACTTTTGACGATTTTTTTTTCTTTATCATTTTATTATCAACGGTAATAATTATATATTATTATCATTCCTCATTACTAAATACTTAAAAAATATTCTACAACACACACACACACATAATTATGATTCGAATAAAAATTTCATACGTTTTAAGAATTCTTCAACAAAATATATTCTTCCGTATTGGATTTGACTTAATCGAATGACAGTTTGTTTTCATCGAATACTCAAATCAGCTGAGCTATCCAGGGTCCAGATCAATCTCTGTTCACAACAACTATTCAAGTTTGATTTTATATTAGCGTGGAGGAGCCTGGTCCTAAAAAATTATTTCAAATTAATGGAATATTTTATTTTACAATCGAGTACAGTGTATACTCCATAAACGATTGGAAAAATTTGGTAAATTGTCACGATTATAAATAAATACAATTTGAATATAAGGTAAAAGTGAACTTTCTTATAAAATCATTTGAATTTAAGGAAAAATCAGTTCCAAAAAAACATAAATACGAAGAAACAAAACACGATAAAAAGGACGAGAATAAACCAGTTGAAATTGGAATGCAAACAAACCTCTATTAACGTAAAGTCAAAAAGAAGGAAGGAAGGACAAGCGTTTATTTAAAAGCAGCCAAGTAAAAATCGTGCATAGTCTTCTCTCTTACACTCCCTCTCTACGACACCTTTCCTTTTCTATCCCATCATCTTACAACCCTTCCTACTTCCTAGCCCCACTTTCTTCTAATCCCCCATCGTTACCTTTCTCAACGTTTTACTCCTTCGAACATATTTCGTTTTCTGTTCTCATTCTTAACACTGAAAACAACAAACGGACTGTCAACGTCTCGCGTTGTCGCGGTAAACCTGCGAAAAGTATGAAAAGTAATTAAATTCGTGTCTCCTTCAACCACCCCTAACTCTTTCCACACCCTTTCTCTTCTCACTTGGTTACGGTTACTGTCTTATTCTTCTATTTCTCTCTCTCTCTCTCTCTCTTTCTCTCTCTCTCTCTTTGACATTAACTGCAAATATCGCCATTTTTATTCTTAGAGAAATTCATGTTGATAATTTGTTACTTAAATTCTAGTGAAAAGATTTTCTGGTAAGTTACTTAAAAACTTTTGTTAGTTTTCTGACAGATTAAATAACACTAATTAGTATTTTATTAACAAATATATTTAATATCAATCTGAATTGTTTATTTTCTATAATCTATATTTTTTTATATTTTATATTGAATTATTGAATTATTGAATTATTTTATTTTTATTATTTTATATTTAATATTTTATTCTATTATTTTTGTTTTCTGCACTTTGTAACAATTGCAATTTCTATTGAAACAATTTTTGTTTTTCACGATTTGCGTTTAACAAGAAAAAAAAAACTAGGCTACCATCGGTACCGCGAGAAACCGCAAAAAGAAAAATATAAGTTAGCGTGATTTCGTTGAGCGACATGGTCGACACCACGGAGTCATCCACGTCGTTGGAAATTCGTGACGAAAAGTTTTAGAATAGTAGTACTATTTGGTGTTTAAAGTATAACTTTACCATTAGTATACTTTGGCCAATAAATAAAAAAACACAAGAAGAAGAAAACAAACTACGAGGTCTTATATTAGTCTCGCGTTTCCTTTTTTCGGATTTAACTACAAAACGAATTAAACGATTTTAATCACGTTTTTCTAAAACCCTTTTCTAAAGGAACCAAGCAAATAAAAAAGAATATTTTTATAATGTAACACGTGGTTTTTAAAAGAATAAAAAAGAAAAAAACTATTAGAAACGATCTTTTAAAATAGGATAAAACTCTCCATTTGTGAGAATACGTTAACTCGTTCACAGTTAAATCGTATTATCTGTTCGAAACGATCGGTATTATAGTTGTTGATTCAAGCAAAGTGAAAGTGAGAAAAACGATGATGCTGAATTTACGTACAACTGTGGGAAAAATTACGTGTAACTCTTCTTCACGGTTTTACTCATTTGCAAAGTCATCCATGTGGATTTTCTAGTAGAGAGAGAGAGAGAGAGTAAAAAAAAACAAAAGTAACAACAAAATAAAATTAACCAGACCGTTTCCTTCTTTAACAAAATCTTCAATTGAATTGAATAAAAAAAATATTTAAATATTAAACTAAATATTAAATTTAAATATTAAATATTACATTTAAAATATATTTAAGCAATTTTAAACATTTTAAACATGATTTTGATTAATAATTTATATTTACAAAATTATTGAAAATAAAAATAAATATTGAAAAATACGAATAAATATTAGGAAAAAAAAAAAAATTGAAACTAGATAATAATTTGTTTATTAAATTGCAGTTAAGTATTACGTAAATGAAAAATAAGTTCTATTAACTTAACTATTGTTTTGATATAACTTTAAAAATATTATATTTTATAAATAAACATTAAAAGTTATAACATTTTTGTATATATTAAAAATTTTTAGAAAGATTAATTAAAATTGTTTACCTGAAAGTAACCCAAAAAAGAAACAATCTCGTGCCATAATATTGAAAAATAATAATCAACCTATAGTAAGGTACAGGAAAAGAAGTCGTAACTAATGGATTCCCCATAAAAAGTAAAAAAAAAAGCGCCGTCTCTCTTACCCCCCACGCCCCTTACGACAAGACTAGGACGACTAACCAATTCGACGTAGATTGATACGTTTCTATCGTCCAATCTTCTACACCTATCAAAGGATCATCCAGCATCATCCATCATTGATCTCAACAATCGACCTATTTCTATTTCACCCTCGTTCGCACAAAGATACTTTTTCGATATTTCCAAGGATAAAAGAAATAAAGTTAAATAAACAAAAACAAAAATTAAATTGACAAAAATATTTGGGACTTTTAGGAAACAATTTTGGATGGAACGGTGTTAAGAAAAATATGATTTTTAAAAACAAAATCACATAATTAACGAGTATACTACCCAACAATACTCTAAATAGTATCGTATGGGTTTATGTGGTGAGAAAAACAACTGATAAGTGGGGGGGAGGGGTTTATGGGGGTTGAGAGAGGAATAAGTGGAAGAGTAGTGGGAATAGGAAGAAAATGAAGAAGGGTGGTGAAAGGGAAGTTGAGAGAATATCTCCATCTGCCGATTGTTGGAGCAATCGGATATCTAAGTAGGTTAATAAACGGGCCTCGTCAATGCTGTTGGATTCCCATAGAACCAATCGCGTTAGTATCACGCAACGTTTACGTGCCACGCAACGAGCATCGCACGCATCTAACGAGTCTTCCCAGGACTCAACGACCGAAGGCTACTCTACTACCTCGACTAATAGCTCTTACTCTTTCTTTCTCTTTCTATCAATCTACCGGGTGTACTACATCGACAGGTACATCATCAAAAAGTAATTAAACATTAGTACATTTATTGTTTTTTAAGAAAATATTAAACGAAGTTAACCAACTGACAATCACAGGGGTTTTAACAATATTTTGTTGGATTGCAATTTTTCTTTAAACATTTGCCTTTTATTTTAATTAAATAATAACTACTCTTTCTTTCTCTTTCTACCCATCTACCGAGTGTACAACATCGACAGGTACCTCATTAAAAAGTAATTAAACAATAATTGTTCAGTAGGAAATAAATAAAGTTCATTTCAATTCACAATCAATGTTCAACAAAATTTCATTATTTCGTCATTTATGTTTAAACCAAATGCTTTTTTTATTAAATAAATTTATTTATTTTTATCGAAGAAATTTAACGATACCATTAACGATTATTACGAACAATAATTCGATAAATGTACACAACTATTAAAACACTTTATAAAAATTACAGAATGTATATATTATTAAATCTGATAAAATACAAACTTCAATTTTAATTATAAACATGTTCCTTTTTTTTAAATTATATTCCACCTCTCTCCCCTTCCTTTAATTATCTTTAACGTCTAAATACCATTCGATAAATATTTCTTCTAATCGTTTTGACATACAAATGTAAAAAATAAAAAATATATATATATATATATAAAAATATAATTTTTCGTTGTTGATATATTTGAGAAATGAGAATAACGTTCAGAGATGTTGAGAACGTAAAGATCTGGTATAAATGAATGGTAAAGAAGGGAATGATGGTGGTGGTGGGGGAGGGGGAAAGGAAGGAAGGGGGAGGGGTGGAAGCGTAGAAATAAATATAGATATAAAGCTTAAGGATAAATAAATCCTTTCAGTCATATAAACCCGGCTAAGATTAATGATCGTAACGTTATTATTGCGAAGAATGGTTCGAAGCCATCGCTACCGGAAGAGAGAGAAAGAAAGAGAGAGAGAGAAAGAGCGGGGGGAAGGGTAGGTGGGGGACTATAGGTGCGTGTCGGTTTCTTGATGGAGAACCCAACGAAGAAATAAAAATCCGTCATTGAACTAAAAAGAGAAAGAATGATCCATAGAATAAAATGAAAAAGTGAGAGAAAGAGAGAAAGAAAGAGGGGGGAAAGGAGGGATATGAGGGAGATGGGGGAGGTGAAGGAGGGATTGAGAGAAAATGGTTCTGAATCCAAAAGAGAGACGGTAAGAGGAACAAGTTGGTCGATTCCCACGAAATAATAGAAAATAAATATCTACTCGATGATTACTCTTCGTAACGTTCTATCTCGTCCCGTTTCCTGACACCTACACATTGAAATACCTCACAAGCTCATTAAATAATCTTAAGAAATAATCATTTCAATTCAGAGAAAGTTATCGGATATTTCATGCTAAATATTACCTCTCTACCTTTCTCTATCTCTCTCTCTCTCTCTGTTTCTTGAGAAACTATTATAGTGTTTCATATTTATTATAACGTGTTATACTAATTTATATTTTGTATTTAACATATTTTATATTCGAGGATTATTTTAATATTAATTATTAATTAATAGAATAATTAATAAAGTGTTGAATGCAGTGAGACTACACAGACTCTGATACACGAGACTAATTATTGTCCTGTTATTTATTTAATAAAAAATATTATTATATAATGTAATATTGAATATGTTTCTTTATTTTTTTATTTTTGTATAAATATAGTTGGAGGAAAAGAAATGTCGGATTCTTGTTTATGAATCAATAGAAAAAACCCGACATTTTTTATCCACCAGTCCGACATATCAAATATATTACTTATGAATTATAAAACATACTCCAATTATGTTATCGACCTAATTCATAGTTTAAATAATTAAATTGAGGGTTATTATTTAATAGTTATCATAGATATTGAAAATAAATAATACACGAGTGTGTGTATGTGTAAGTATGTAACGTGTAAATATTTAAAAAATGACTTATTGTTAGAAATATTTGAAAAGAGAGTTAAACAAGGTAAAAAGGGGAAGTCAACGTCCTGGTTAGTTCGTTTCTTCTCGATACGCACCGATGACGTTTCGAAAAACGCGATCGAACAGCTGTAGAAAGAAGAATTATCACCTCGGCTTATGCGTTTTCGCCGTTGGCGAAGTGGTGGTGGTGGTGGTGGTGGTGCTGATGCCGCAGGTGCGGCAATTAAAAGCCTCACCGTCCTCATTTGTTTCCCCCTTAAAGATCTTGACTGCCTATCTTTTCAAACGTTCCTTCTTTATTTTTATACTCATAGGTTTTCTCCAAATTAACCTCTATACTCCGAGTTAAATAATACTTATTTATTGTTATTATTATTATTATTATTATTATTATTATTATTATTACACTTTTTTTTTGTATTCCTCTTAATATTAAACTACGAAACAACGAAACGGATCATTTATTATACTTGATCATCGATTACCTCGATCGAGAATCATTATTCTCTTTAATATATTTTTTTTCTGCAAAACAGTTTCATTAATCATAAAAAAAAAATCCAATAATTAACCTATCCTCAAAATTTATAACTTTGTTTACCCGTAATGTAACTTTTATTCTAAACACCATGGATTCTAATCGAACAGAAAGATAACTTCACTCGACCGAGATGATAATTTGGACGTTTATGGGTTTTCCTTTTAAACGATCAAAATTCTTTTTTTTGTCGATGTTTCTAATACTCGTTAAATATCAAAAGTATATTGAAATGATATAGGAAAGGAATAAAGAAAAATGGAAAGAACAGGAGGGGGTGAAGGAAGGGTGATGGGGGGAAAAAAGAATACGTTCGGGTTTACAAGACGCGTAAATGTTCGCATATAATTTATGCCTTGCTCGAAGAACAGGCGGTTATTAAGATAACGATCGTAAAGAATTCTTTAGCACGGTTCATTATCCTTACCCGTATATATCTACACGCTTAAGATATTATAATTTTATTCCATGTCGACGCAGTTTGGATTTCCAGGATAATACCGTACGAGTCAATTAAACCGAATTATGAGAATAAAGAATCACCGCTGTATCGGTAAGGTTTAACTCTATACAAATATAATATTTTGTGTTTCTTCCTTTCAAATACGTCTCTCTCGTCAATCCCCAAATCGTATCACCGAAATCTAAGTAAACATGAATCTTATCGTTTGCCAAAACTCCACCGTTTATGTTGAAAATGTTGCGAGTCCAATTTCCATAGACGTAAGTGTCAAGACCACGTGGTTACGTTCGATATTATACACCTTCTGTATATGGTGAATACTTAAAAACAGTATCAAATAAAGAACATAATTAAATAATTGCAATATGTAATGTTAAGTTAAAGAATTTTATTTTTTTTCAACTGGATTAATATCGAATATATTTTTTGGGTAAACGTATTGGCATAATATTGAAATTAAATCATATTTACGATTGACTTATTATAAAAATAGTGTGTAAATAAATATTATTTTAAAGTAATTTGCCTATAAAAAAAAATTAATACAATCGAATAACACATTGATAAATGAGAGTAGAAATATTCTCCCATAATTGACATAATTAATTTACATTTTTAATTGGACGAATATGTGTTTGCGTGTTAACCATTAATTGTTACAAAACAATTGGACCTTGCACCATTTTAAATAAAAAATGGAATTAATTCAAAATAGTGATAATAATTAATATAAATAATAAAATAATATATACAGTTAAGTATATCGATAGATAGAAAGACAGTTATAGGAAGGAGTTTTCAAAGTATTAGAAGGAGAGAGAGAGAGAGAAAGTGTGAGGTTTAAAGAGGGAAGAAGAAAGAGGGAGGGTTGTGGTGGTTCGAAAGGGTAACAGGTGGTCGGGCAGGAAACGTAGAACACTGTATAAGAGCGAATGAGCGGTTAGCATAACAATTGCACTCCGCTGGGCTACAATGTCCGTAGTGGCGAACGCAAAACCTCCTCCTATGATTAATGTCTACGCACGCGTTAACGTTCACACGCATCTCACAAACATCACGGCAGTGACGACGTTAAAAACGACAAATAAATGTTATTTTAATTATTTACTCTCAACGTCTATCGGAAGAAAATATCTTAAACGAATATATACCCCTCGGCATCGTTTGTCAATTTTCTATTTTTTCATTTTTTCTCTTCACGATGAAAAATGGAATTAATGCAATTATTATAATAAAAACAAAGAAAAAACAAAAGTATTTATAATTACGTACGTGTTAATACAATCTTTTTTTCGTAGATCGTGGATCAATCATTGAAAATGGTGTTCGAATTATCCAACTTTCCTTATAACGAAGCTGTTATACAATTTTTAATAATTTAACATTGTCAAGTGTGAAATGGAGCAAATTTCAATTGAACTATGTGCATTTTTTGCACAATTCATACTTGACAATCTAATAGATTGTGGGTTAATAATTGAAAATGGTGTTCGAATTGTCAAAACTTTCTTTGTAGATAGAATAAACAAAACAAATTAAATAAATCACGCGTGTGTGTGTGTGTGCGTTTAAAATACATTAATTTATTTTATGCTGGAATAAATAATACCGAGAAAAAAAAACTGAAATTTTGAATGACGTTTGAATTGTAAACCACTTTCTTGGAAGAGAGAGAAAAAACAAATGTAATATAAAATCGACAAGTAAAATTATGCGAATAACCAGGAAGAGATAAGAAAATTTCGAATTAACCTTTTTCGGTTGTCGTATTTACCAGGAAAAAAAATATTAAAAAAAGGGAAGAGAGGGGGGAAAGGAAAACGCAAAAAAAAGAACGTACGTAAATTACAGCATTAAAATTCTCAAAGTTATTATAAAATCGCGTGTTTTTCGGATGGACACGACAATGATCGGTGAGTAAGTAAAACGATCGAAATGGCAATTGAAAGTCGTCGTTTATGAGAGAGTAAGAGATCGTAAAGATCGATTAATTTGGCAGACTTGATTCGTCTCGGTTTAAAAGTGGCAGATGTGCCCCGTCTGTCCGTCTGTCCGTCCATCAGTCCATCCGTCCATCCGTCTGTCTGTCTGTCTGTCTGTCTGTGTTGTCTTCGTAGAGTAGTCGTTGTTGGTTGAGCGTGCCGAGTTTAAACGAATTTGCACCTCCTGAATTTTTCCTTTCTTTTTCTTATTCTTCTTCTTCTTTTCGGTATCTTCGAGAACGACGGATCATTCTAGTAAAGAACTTCAACGTGTAACACAGGCAGTAACATAACTGAGTCCCACCACCATTGACTCACTCAGTCTGTGGTGGTGGTGGTGGTGGTGATGATGGTGGTTGACTGGAAAAAAGCTAACTACAAAATAATGGACATTGCCGAAAAAGAAGAAGAAGAACCGAAAAAAAGTAAAGAGAGGGGGAGAGAAAGTAAAAGGTAAGGAGGGGTGATGTGGGAAGGGAGTGGAGAGAGAGAACTTCCGGCGGATACGCACCATTTTTGTCACAATCGGGACATCAAGTGTGTTACAAGTAAAACCGGTCGAAGAGGGTGACGATGCTTATTCGCTCAAAAAAGTATCGATAATAATCTAAAACTGACTATATTTTTTTTTTCTTACCGACAGTCTTCAATTTTTCATCATCATCTTTTATTTATATTTGTATATTTTCTTTATGGATCAATTCAATAAATATTACTTTTATATTATTTTTATGTAAAATAGTAATTGATTAAGTTTACCCTTCATTAGAGGTGTTAGGTTGCAATTGGTTCCTGTAAATATAGTAAAAATTTTTAAATATTGTAAGAATGATATTTTTCTTAGAAATTATTTAATTTTTTTTTTTCTTAAGAAATATTGCAAATAAAATATTGAAATGGTTTTCTGTTGCACATTTATTAAAAAATTCCTCTCAAATAATTTACGATTGGATTATACTAAACGATAATTTTATCTTAGATTGAAAATCTAAATAATTAATTTATTAATAACAAATTAAAATAAATATTTGAGTAAATTTCAGAACAATGTTTTCTCTGATCAATTACTTCATGTTTCCGAAAAAAAAAATAAATTAAATTAAGTTTATTCGAACGTAATAAATTAAAATCCAACTATTACATATTTGTAATAAGATGTATTCGCAAAACACGAACATTACACACGCGTGTACGAAAGATAATAAAAAATATTTAAAAAATGGAAAGGAATAGGATGACTCCGCGTGAAGAATTACGTTCAAGGAAAAAGGGGAGGATATATATTCGTTTTGAGAATAATGATTCCAACGTTAATGACGGGCACGCGAGCTTTTACGAAGAAGTTAAAAGAAAAGCCGATCAAAGGGATGAACGTAGAAAGAGCCTAAAGGAGTATGGTTGTCTCTCTCTCTCTCTCTCTTTCACTCTCTCTTTCTAAACGATTTTCGCAGAGGGAAGAAGAGAGTAAGGAACGTTAAAGATGACGGTAAGGATGACGAAAATAGAGCAAAAGATGTAAAAAAAAAGAAACAAAAAATAAGAATAAAATAAATAAAAAAGAAGAAGATGAGGAAAAAGAAGAAGAAGAAGAAGAAGGTAAAGGCGTGAGCTCAACGATGGAGAAAAAGAGACGGTGTCTGGTAGGCGTGGGTTAACGCCTACTAATTACGCTTCTAGACGTTGTTATGCTCACTCTGAAAGCGTGCTTACCTATCTTATAGTCCTCGGGTTGATTTTGCTTTGTTAATGGTCAGGAAGAATAAAAACTTAACTTCCAATATCTACTATCTCATTCTCGTATTCTTGTATTCACGTGTATTATTGTTTAATAGTCATTGCAAATACGACGAGAGTAAAAACATACGATTGTATACTCAATCGAATAAGAAATTTATAAAATGTTCTAAGGTTTTAATGTGGGAAGGTGGATAAACTATTAATCAATCTATTTAGTAACACTTTTAATCAAATTTCGTTTATATCGAATCTATCACTCTGTTTTCTATAATTTAATTAAATTTTAAATTTTAATCGGTATTGGTAAGATTTTAAAATGACGACAAGGGAAAATAAGATACAGGATCGTATATTCAATCTAAGTACAATTAATTGAGAGATATGATACGAATATATGGTGATGGTTAAACTATTATTCAATTTATTTAAATATATACTTTTAATCAAATTTTATTCATATAGAATACAATACTTTCACACTCTGTGCTGTTTTCTGGGAATGTAATAAATTTTCATTTTAAATTGGTATTGAGTCTTGACAACAACCAACCACCATTGGCATCTCTAAGAAACCATGATCATTCTTTGTCTCTGCAATTCTTTCTTTACTGAATCAAATTTGATATAAAATATTATCACTGTTTTAAAAGATACTATACCAGATAAGATTAAAAATAAACTACTATCGCTATTAGTAAAACCATCGAATCCAAATAAACTACAATTTTAAATATTACAACTATTTTATAGAATAAAATTTAAAAAATCATATTAAACTTGAAATAAAATATTGTTCAGTAAAATAAGTTAAGTCTTGACAAGTAACCACCATTGGTATCCCTAAGAAACCATCTCTTTCTCTTCAATTCTTTCTTTAGTTACTCTGATATATTTCTTACTCTCTTAGTCTTGATATATCTTAAAGTCTATCTCACTTTAACAAAAGTCTTAGAAAGGAAGCGAGAAAAGGGCTAGCAAGCGACCGTCTGCCGCCTAAGGTAATTATCAGAGGGACCGTGCGCGCTGCTTCTTCTTCTCCTCTCTCTCCTCTTTCCACCTCTTCCTTTTCCTCATCCTTGGACGAGGAGGGCCCCGTTCAAACCAAACGGAGTCCAGAGGAGTCGAGAGGAACGCACCAGAGTGACAAAAAGCCGCGTCTTAATGCAAACGCGGCGGCACGGCCGTAACTCGTTAATTATAGGCCGCCTCTGATTGATCCGAGCAAGCCGACTTCGAGTGAGAACGAGTGCTCTTCTCTCAATGCCGAACTATTTCTTTTATTTCTTTTCTAACAGAGAAAGGGGCATTCTCAACAAAAGAAAAAAAGAAGACATTAATAACGTTAACCAAAAAATACTAAATATTAAATAATTATTTCTTAAAGGTACGAATATGAATGAGATTAACTTGAATGTGATACAGTGTAAGAGAATAAAAGATTTAGAATCAGTTCAAAAGTTTGTCAACGTATGAATCTAACAGGGAATCCATTCTCAAATAAAGAAACAATAATGTAAACCAAAAAATACTTAAAGTAAAATTAAAATATAATAATTATTTGTAAAAGGTACAAATATGAATGAGATTAACTTGAATGTGATGCAGTTTAAGGGAATAAAAGATTCAGAATCAGTTCGAAAGTTTATCAACATATGAATCTAATGGAAAATGCATTCTTAGAAAAGATACATGAAATAACGTAAACCAAAAAATATTTAAAATAAAATAATTGTTTGAAAAAGGTAAGAATATGAATGAGACTGCAATGAATACGATGCAGAATACGAGAATAAATAATTCATAATCAGTTAAAAAGCTTGTCGATAAATGAAACCTTGATGCAACAGTCCAACGAAACAAGATGTGCACAAAAAGTGCAAATATATTGGAGACAATAAGCAGTATTTTAAAAATTTTAGAAATGTCACATTTTAAAAGATGAAAAAAACAACGAGTGAATCATTTAATTACTAGAAAGAATATTATTTATTTCATTGAAGTTGACTGAAATAAAAAAAAATATTTAAAAATGTATTAAATATTTTTAAAAGTTCTTCAGCAAAATTAATATCCTAATCTTATGTTATACTATTTAGAGATAGCATGTTTCAAGAATTGCATATTAATCAAAAACAATTACCTTTTAAGCGTTCGTTAAAAAAATTAAAATAAAACATCTCGATTTAAACACTATTTCTACCATATTTATTTTTGCGTTCAAATGGAATATTTAAACTAATTTAAAATTGGAGAAAAAAAAAGATACCGCATAATTAATTCAACCAACCATTACACACACACATACACACACAAATAGTCAAAAATTAATTTTAATTAAAAAATTGCAAAAGGTATTTATTTGACACTTTTGGTAAAAATAGTGTTAAAATTTTAAAATAATAGTAAACTTACATTAATTGTACTTTATCCAAGTATCCAATGTTGCATGTATTTATAACCATATCCATATGCATATCCATATCTGCACGTATCCAAATCAGCACGTATCCAAATATGTATGCATCATTCTCCAACACTACACACACTCATACACATATGCATATACGCGACGCGAAATAAATAATTATATACTAATCTAATATCGTTACAACTGATATCTTCCGATGCTCGAAGAAGACTAATGAATATTATGAAAAGTAGTTACGAATACATTCGACAGGTAACGAACATACACGAAGGTTAAATACAAATCTAACGACGAAATGACAACATTCGGTTGTCGACACCGGCCAAGGAGTGACGTAGATAAGCGAATGTAAACAAAACATTGAACGCTCAAGTAAGTCGGTAGTTAAGGAATGTTTTTCTGTGTATTTCATATATAACGAATTTCTTAGAATTCACCGAGATATATAAACAGTACCGATGTTGAGCTCGTTTGACTCGGACGTACACCTTCGCCTATCTTTCTCTCAATACATTCAATACGTATGAGATTATTACTAAGGTTTTGTACAGCTGACCTACTTCTGTATCGTTGACCTATTTTTCTCACCAGTGACCTACTTTTGAACAAATGTTTTCCATTTCTAATAATTGATTTTTAGACCATCTTTCAGAAAACAATCACTAGTAAGAACTATTCATACATTTAATAATTTTTTTAATCATTATCCTAAAGAAGAAATTCTGAAAAAAATATGAGAAATATTATTAAAAACCAAAGGAATAGAAAGAAGAGGACCAAGATGAGAACCCTGTTCAATAACGAAGATACGCATATATGAGTCGTAGAGTAGAGTAAAAGGGGATGATAAGGGGTGTAGGGAGGGGTGGTTGGGACTAGGAGGGAAAAGGTGTACGTTTGCAAAAGCGTTGGTAGCGTAGTTCTCCTATAAATATGTATAGCCAATATCCGCTTACACACTTTTGGCCGTAGTGCACACTTGGAAATATCACCACTTCCTATCGTCGCTAGGAATACGTAGACTGAGTTTTAAGGGCTGCGAAGGGTAAAGGGAGTGGGTGTCAAGGGTATAACGGGGGTGGGATAGATAACGCGCGACGCCTATCTACACCATCTTTATACCCACGTATATGTATTTGTAGGTTCGTGTATATTTTAACAAATATGTATATATATGTGTGTGTGTGTGTGTGTGTGTGAGTGTAGTGTATACCTAGTGAATCCTTTGGCGTCGGGAAGAGATCCACCGACGCATATCATAGGAAAATATCTAATCTGCATGTATTTACGTTTGACGTTTCGATATCAGAGCACGGAGCTTGCTTATTCGCTAAGACGTCGTCCTCTTATCGTTGAGAAAATTAAATTACTCCAGTCCTCCCAAAGAGATATAGATTATATGATGTGTATGTATATATGTATGTATGTATATGCAAGATTACTATATTCTAAGTAATATATATATTTGTTTATAATAATTTGGCAATTCTATTTTCCTAAATAGTGGTATTGATTTATAGTAATATTAAGTTGGTAAAAAATATGAAATCTCAATACGTGTATCTGACGATAGGAAGTATAAAAAATTTGCTAATGAATATTATAAATGTTGACAATTAGTTTTTAATTTTTATTAACTAAATAGTAAGAATTTGATTGTGTTACTATAAAAAAAAAATATGTTGAATATTTATCGATACTAAATTATCCATGTAATATTGATTTAATATCATCGAAACAAACTGCGACAGTATTAAAGGAAATATTAAAATAGGTTGGTGAATAATCGTCTGTACTAACAATTAGTTATTATTTTTGATTACCTGTAGAGTAAAAATTGAATGTTGTTACTATAAAAAAAAATTTGTTGAATATTTATCAATACTGAATTATCCAGGTAATATTCAGTTGATAACATCGATACAAACTGCGACCGTATTATAAAGGAAATATTAAAATTCAATAAAGACAGAGAGAGAGAGAAAGAGAGAGAGAGAAAGTAACATGGTGTATAATTAAGAAAGGATCATAAAGTATGTTAAACAATAATTGTTATCTATTATTGAAAATAATCACGTCATCTAAGTTCATTTACGTTCTTTACTTCCTTTCACAATTAGAATTTGATTGGTTCTTTTTCGTTGTCGTTTGGAAATAACACTTTGGAAAAGGGCTTGCCATGCTTGCTCGGCAATTTGCAAGGTGCAACGCTACGATCGCATTAGTCAAGGTGCCCTATCACCACACAACCATCGCGTAACGGTATGCACCAACGAACCTTGCGATTCTGAACTCTTTTCTGCTACCTTCTTTTTTCTTCTTCTTCTTCGTCTTTCAAATAAGACGAATGAGTAGTTTGTCAGAAAGAGAGAGAGAAAGAGAGATAAAGAAATTGCTATGACGTTAATGATCGACTTAATTACGACATGACTCATCACAAATGATCTAACTAAATGAACCAAAATACCGATTAATCGATTCGAGGATCGATTCTAAAGTCAACCGATACTACGATGCATAACTTTTTGTTTTATTTATTTTTACAATGTTACTCCCCTTACCTTTTTTTATATACATATATATTTTTAATATAAATATTTTTTAAATTTTTATATATTATATTTAAATAATTTTAAAATATGTCATATTTGTACTCCTAACTTTTTTCATATTCATCATATACATGTTAAATAATTTATTCCATAAATTTAAACAAATCATCAATAAAATGTATATATTTTTGATAATGATAATAATTAATTAGTCGAATGTAACTTGCTGAAGTAATCATTCAAATCTTAATGGGTTCAATATCTTGCAACTCGATCGAACAAGATTCATTATACGAAATGATAATGACCTTATCGAATATTACAAATTATAAATTTACTATTAAAAGTAAAATTCAATGTATAACCAAAAATGAATAAAAATTCTAATTGTTATTGAACTACTAAAAATTATTATTTATTAAACATCATGGTTTGAATATAAGAAAGAAGGAAGATTACCTATCTCACAAATTAAATTATTTTACAAATATTTTAAAATTTAAATTCTTAAAATATATTCAGGATGATAAAGTAAGATGTAATTGTTATAAATAAATACATTAACAATGTTTAAATATTTTTTAACTACTATAAAAATTATTGTTTATAAAACATCATGTTTCGTGTCTAAGAAAACAGATTACCTATTTCACAAATTTGCTTATATTACAAATATTTCAGAACCTAAACTTTATTGCAAACAAAATTAAAATCAAACTAAAACAAATACAACCAGAAATCTTACTTTTTCTTATTTAATCTAAACAAAAACAAATAATATATACTTAAAAATCTTTAAAACGAAACTCGTATCCCACAAAGTAACAAACTTCTAGAACAATATTAAACCTTATCAAAAAAATGAACGAAGAAAGATCAAAACAAAACGAAAAAAAAAATTGTAAAAAAAAAAAGAAACAAGAAACCTCAGCGCACAATTACTTTGTCCTTAAGTCCATGTTAACAGATTGGTAGATTATATTATCGAGTAAAACCTCGCACAAAAGAGAGAAAAAGAGAAGGGGGTTTACTACCACACTCCACAGCCGGAAAAATCCGGACGTCTCGTCGGTCTCAGCACCGTGGTTTCGTTAATTCTGCTCACCTGCGTTTCTGATTCCTCGTTCTGTCTCGCAAAGCAAACGCTTATTCTAGTGTATTTCTCATGTTACTATACGGAGGATACAAACCATGCATCTCTTTTCTTCTACTTTCTGAGTTTCTTTCCAACATAGTTCGAACGTACTTCAAGAAAACCAAAGAGACGAGGGACGAAGAAGTCTTGTTAAAGGGTGGGGATGAAAAGGAGGAGTAGAAAGAGTCAGGGAGGGAAGAGGAGTGGACTCCCCCATCACATCGTTCACCACGTTGCCGACTAATTAATGCAATAATTATTAGCACGAGAAGATCCCTATCTGCCCAGCGGGTCTTTTCCTTCGTCTCTTCAACCCGTCCACGGTTTTTCTGCTTGTCGTTGCATTATGCGATATCTTGCGTACACGTTTAAGGCCGTCGAACCCGATCCCATGAACGAATGACGCCTTTGTCAATGCCCCTTCTTCTCTTCTCTTCTCATCCGATTACTCCCCGTTCCCTCCCCCCTCTCCACCCTGTTTTACTCCTATATATTTACTTCTTATTAAAGTATAAAATATATAAAAGTGTATAAACACAGCATAGACGTGAAACTTCAGTGATTCCAGCGTAACAACGATTAAAATCAATGTTGTTGACGAGGGAGTTAACGATTATGTTTGTTTTCATACTTTCACCGAGTAGTTTTAGACGGTGGTGGATTTTTATTATTTATATTTTAATAATGAATTATTTGGAGTTTTTAGTATTAGTTTTTTTTATTGTTGTTTTGTTTTGTTTTGTTTTTATATTTAATCATATGTTCGATGATGATGATGATAATAATGATAGTTCGTGGTATACTGGTAAGGAATCTAACTATGTAAGAATGATTGAAAAATATTACGGCTTGTATCAATCCATATTTATGGTCTTTTCTTAGTACTATATTACAATTATCTACTAATTAGTAATTACAGCATCGTAAATCACTATCATTTTATTGCTACCCAGGATATTCAGTTTGGAAAACGTTCTTCTTTGATCATCGCGCCGAAACACACTCTACTCAAGTTTTTTTATTTTTTTTATTTTTTTTTCTATGTGCATGAGGTATCCCCTCCTCCTCCTACCCCTCCTTTCCCCCACTAAACGATTCTTGAGTTCTTATTTATGTATTTTATATAAATATTTATTTTTTTTCAATTAATATCTATAACAGGTTATTATTTCTGTTAATGTACATTTGCCACGTATTATGCTACCAAACTAATAATTATTAATAAATAATTATATACGATTAATATTTGTTCTTTTTTTTTTTTACAGTTGATGATCTTTGTGAAAAAAATTTCGAGCAAGGAATGATTGAAATTAGGATATTTTATTTTTATAAATCGTATTTCATTGGGAATATTTATTTTAACTTTAGAAAATAATTGCTTTTAAATATTCAATTGGATGGATATTTAATGTAAGAAATTACGATACTGATTAATAATTAATGATTATTTCTAAAAGGATTGTTTAATATTTCTTAAGAAGGTTTTAAGCAGAAAAGAAAAAACAACTTCGCCAAGAATTGCGTGCAATTTCTTTTATTTCAATATGCGTGGGGTTACGCTTGGACGTTTTTATTTACTATTCTCAACCTGTTATTTTACCACGCACTTTCCCCTCTGTCGTTTCCTAACGTTCCTTCTTCCTTTTTTAATCCTTCTTCTACTTCTTCTTCTTTTTCTTTTTCTTTTTTTCAACATGTTTTTTATTTTTTTTTTTTAACCAACCGGCGACTTTGCTAATTAGTAAACGCGTTAACCGTTGCTACTTCTTCGCGATGCGTTTCAATTATTTTGGAGAACGATCACAATAGCCAGTAACTATCTATGTGTGTGTGTGTATGTGTATTAGTTCCGTATTCCTGGTCGTTAAATCTGTCCGACTAAACTATCTCATTTCTTACTTTGAAAGTTATCTATAAAAGATACTTTCTAATCAAACACGAGAAACGGAAATAAAATATTCGAATCGAGTAATCACTTGGATTCTCATTCAATCTCATTCACGTATCTATTAGATAGTCAAGTATGAAATGGAGCAGGAAATGCACATAATTGAATTGAAATTTGCTCCATTTCATACTAGACAACCTAATATTATATTCTTACTATTATTACTTTAGATTCGGTAGCTTAACAAAAAATATCTTTGATTATTATATCTATAATTGTATTATAATATAATAATAATATAATATATAAATATAAATAATATTTTGTATATTTTTATATTAAAATAATAAATGTTAGATAATTAAAATAAAAATATTAGCTTGGTGGAAAATTCGACATCATTTTTCCAATAACCGAATATTTGATGATATTTTATTAACATTGCATGATAATTATTTAATTAAATTATTTTAATTTTTTTTTTATATTGAAAATAGTTTAAGTATTTTAGATTTTTAATGGATTGTAATTAAAACCTTAAAAAATATCTTAACTTATTATATTTTGTTTCTTTTCTTTTTTTTTTTGGATAAAAATAAAAATTAAATAGAACGAACAAATGAATCATCATATTAATACATATATACTTCTACGATCTTGATAAGTTATATACCTAATAGTCGATCCTAGGAAGCGGAAATAATGTAGAAATTGAAATTGAAATTTCAATAACAATCAAATAGAACTACTGCTGCTACTCTCTCGTTGCCATCGCATGATTAATTGATCCTCATCACGAAGGTAGAACACGTGCAACCTATCTACTTACGTGAATCCTTCTCGCCGAATGATTAGAACAAAAAAAAAAAAGAAAAAAAAAGTATTCTTTTCTATTCCCTAATGAATATAATCGAGCATATTATTCGAGTCTATATCTTTAATTAGAGATGAGAATTTAATTTTCAATTCAATTGCTATACTGTGCTACTTTTTATACTTATTAGTATAAATGTTATTACAATTATCAATCGATATATTTGTAAAAAATATATTTGAATTAATATTTTTATTACGTTAACCTAAGAATTCCTGTATAAACAAATTCATTCGTTGATTAGTAATTCAAAGATTCCATACAAAATTAAATGCAATACAATTACGAATTCCTTATACAGTGTCACTAATTACTTTCAAATTAATATCAATTGATTAAAATACGAAACAAATACAATTTCATTTAAATCTAATTATCCAATTACTCATCAATCAATTATTACAAATTATTAGATTAGTAGAAAAAAAAAATATCAAATTTCTGGCCACAATTTAATCGGGACCGAAATCTTCTTTTCTACAAACTCAATATTATAATAATTAGCAAATAATACGATCCATACAAGTAACCTAAACTTTAATAATGATTTTACTTTATCATAAATAATATCCCAGTTAGGTGACAGTGATTTTGATAATCGTTTTATAGAAAAAAGAAAGAGAGTGAAAGAAAGAGAGAGAGAGTAAAGAAATAAAGAAAGAAATAAGTAAAAGGAGACAAAATGATTCGAAGAAATTTCGCGAAGCTTTTAATTGCGGCCATCTTTCAAGGAATCGCAACAATGTGACCGTGTCCGTGAACGGAGACGTACCGGTTCCATTATTTCTGTCGCGAGAAAGAGTAGAAACGTTGCTCACGACGACCTTTAAAACGTAACACAAAACAACATACAAACGATTCATTCTGTCTCCTCATTCTTTGTCATCATTTTCTGTCTCCTCTCACACGCGCGTGTCTCTCGGGAGTATCAAAGAGGTGAAAAGAGGGGTAAGAGGATAGTGGAAAGAGGAAAGAACTTTATTATTGATGGCGTATTGAAACCGTATGAGCATGGTGATAAAACTCGTTGGGCCTACGGCGCCGCGGAGGTCCCCACTTAACGTCCAAGATTATATATGAGCGTGGGAGGAGGTAGAATGAAGTAGGGTGGTGGTAAAGGGAACGAAGAGTACGGGACGAAAGGAAGGAAACTTCAGGGCCAAACCAAGTCTTCTTTCTTTTTTTCTTTCTCTCTTTATTCCTATTCCTTTTATTTTATTTCCTTTTCTAACCGTCTGATATTCTTTTTCTGCTTCTTCCACAATATCAGATGCTCGCAATTTTATGAATTATTATATATCCACTATAATCTTCAATGATTTTTGTTCGAAATGCAAATAATTGTAAGATTCAGGCAAAAATTTCACTGAATATAATTGGACTGAAATTAATCCGAATCAGAGTTCTTGTAATTTGTTGTTCGTAAAATTTACTTCTTCTTTTCACAATATCAGATACTCGTTAACAAAATATTTTATAGATATTTTATTTTATATCCACAAACAATAATCTTGAATTATTTTGTTCTTAATACAATTTATTCTAAGATTCAGACAAAAATTTGACTGTATATGATTGGACTGAAAGTAATCCGAATCAGAGTACTTGTAATTTGTTGTTCGTACAATTTGCATTTTCTTTCACAATATCAGATGCACACAATTTTACGAATTTATATTTTATATTCACTAACGATAATCTTCAATTATTTCGTTCAAAATACAATCATCGTAAGATTCAGCCAAACGTTTAGTTTGAATGATTGGCAACTGACTGGATTGAAAGAAATCGAATCAGAATTCTTGTCATTTGCTGCTGGTACAATCGATTAATTAAAAATCCAACTTAATATTCCTATAAACTATTCTATTCAAAAAAGAAACAGTAGTTACTGTTTTTTTTTTAAGTATAAAAATATTTGTAGGATGATCCCATTACGAGTTTATGGATCCGATGAATATTTTGTCGTCGTTGAATATCAGAACATTTTGTTAGTACGTTTGTTGAGAGAACGGTTGATTCGCGTTAGTTCGAACGAGTATCGTTTACACGGGCAGACGATGATGCTACTACTAACAGTACAGCTATTTCGTTAACGTTCGATTATTTATGAAAGTGCCACCGTTACGCGTATACCACATCTTTATGCATTTATTTGAATACGTGAACGAGTTTATATACACATACACGCACCCACACACGTACACATATGTATGACCAATACATGGGAGTACTCGAATACTTTGTAATTACGATCGAGCAGATGGCTGTTATATTTGATGTCATAAACCTTTCCCCCATTGTTCGACTACTACTCCTTCCCTCTTTCCCCTTTTCCCCTACCACCCCTTTCCATCTGTACCTCGTTCATCCCTTCTCTACAATAATATCACGACTTCCAATCTCATCGTTCATAAAAATATTCAACGATACAGGTAAGTTCGTTTACTTTCCATATCCTCCAACACTTTCCGAAGTAAAACAATTTTAATTAGTCTCAACTGTGATCGGTTTTCTTTTCTTCTTTTTTTTTTTCATATCCGATGATTGTTTCCATAACACTACTACCATGTGGTTTTTTACATATGTATTTTAATATATGAATAAAATTAATCGTACGAATGGAGACCACACCTGCCAGCCAGCCAGCCACCACCACCACCACAACCATACGATTCTCTTCTTCGACTTCCTATTCTCGTAATTTTCTTTTCGGCACGAAATATAAGCGCCCACAATTTCTGTTCGAAGATCTGTCTATAGTCGAAGAAAAAAAAAACACAGACACACACCTGCCCAATCGCGATTGCTAAAGATTAATCTTTTTCAACCTTACTTCCAATGACCTATTTTTGAAGGAAAGATAAAATGGTTTTAATTGAAGGAATATTTTTATTAAAACGTTCGTAGAAATTAGAGAAATTAATTTTATTTTTTATATTTTATTATATAAAAAAATTTGTATACATCAACATTTTCTATAAAATCAATTTCCCCCCTCCCCAAAAAAAAACAAAATAACCAGAAATAAAAAACGATAAATATTCCAACAGGATATTAAGTATAATCTACGAGTATATATAAAACATGATACATAAAAGTACGCAATAAATAAAGCAATTTGGTTAAGAAATATCCACGTAGGTCGTATATCAGGTCTCGGCGTCGGTGCAACGTCAGTATTGCAACATTTAATGCACGGCACATATGCCAGGTTTCAAAGTAAAATTCGGACCTCCTTGTAGTTGCTTACTTTAATAGCCACGATAATTTATTTCTTAGTAATAAAATGAACATATACAACAACGACCGATCGATGATCAAATTTTTTGAATAATCGATTACACTCAATTTACAATAACAAAAATTATGACTATTCTCAACTCTGTGAAAATATCTTCCTTTATATTGAAAATCCAAGTACATTCAAACGATATTAAACTAAACCAAACCTTGAATCTATTCATTGTTAAAAATAATCCAAAAAGAAAATAATCCACGTTCTTCCACGAAAACCTATACTCGAAACAAACAAAAGATCCCTAGAGTTCTCAATGAATTTTGCTTTTCTTCCAAGGTGTACACCATTATTTTCAACGATATTTCTCACATATCTACTAACACAAAAGATAGACAGACATATATACATATTTGTAGATACATAAAAAGATAGATATAGGTAAAACGAACAAATATACGCGGGACGCGCAATGCCGAATGAGCTTAACTTTAACGTGGTTCACGGATCCTCGTTTTATTTCAACCGGATTAGTCCCCGTCGTATTTCAGATTGGGATTTGGTAGAAGCATCGTCCCTTTGTATTAATAACGATCCACATCTCTTCCCTGTTAGGCAACATCCCTACCACCATCCTGTTCAATCCACCCACCCTTATACCACCCTTCACCCACTTCCCTCCTCCCGAATCCCTCCCCTCCTTCTCCTTCTTTTTCGAAGCTCACTACGGCTATCTACTACTATTCTCTTCTCAACAACGAGCCCTTGTTTTTGTTTATAGCGATTGCGGAGTATGAGGGTACGCCTAAATCTTAGGATTACGAACGAGTGTCAAGCGTCTACCCTTCGCCTTTGTCTCCGTTTTACGATTGTGCCATCGCCTACGGTGGTACACGCGCTGTTACAGGGTGGTACTGGGACGGGACGGGAGGGAAGGGGAGGCAAGTAGGTAGGGTTAGGGGTGGTATGGGTTAGCCAAGCCGGAGGTAATTTTTGAAAAGTAATCTCTACCTGCTGACAGATAACGACGAGAAAAGCTGCTTTTAGAGTTCGTTTTGACGAGACGACTGAGAGCTATCTCTCTCTCTTTTTATCTATCTTTTTATATATATATGTGTGTAAATCTCTGTTTGTCTGTCTCATTTTCTCTCTCACTCTATCTTTCTCTCTCTTGCACTCTCATTTCGTTCTTTAAATCGAATCATTCGGATTCAGGAAATCCCATCTGGTTCTCTTCGTCATTTCACACGATTTTCTTATAGCAAAAACCGTTCGAAAACATTTGCTTATATTTCTATTTGGATATTTTAATACGTTAATAATTATATTGATATTATTATTATAAAAATCGAATAAAATTTAATTAAATAACGTATACTTGAAACCATACGAAATTGATATTAAAAATGATTCTAGCAGTAGATTTAATCTTGTTTACTTGGGCTATTATATTTTTCCCGTAAGAAATATTTTTGTGATTTGATACTTTCATGTATGTATTATTAACCATGATTAAAGAAGATAAGATTATTTAAGGATATTATTTAAAATTGATTTATAGGAAAATAATATTGCTTAATTTACGTTTATACTAAGAGAATAGGAAAGAAAATAATATTGATTCTGTCAAAGACTATGTTGTACGCTGAACCAGTGACCTACTTACGACTTCTTATTGTCAAGGATAATATTGTACGCTGAACCAGTAACCTACTTACGAGTTCTTATTGTCAAGGACAATGTTGTACATTGACCTAATGATCTACTTACGAATTAATATTGTTTTATCGAAAATTATTCCACAATATATTTTAATCGAATATGCAAGAAATTCTTAATTAAATGATTTATTATACCCAAATATAAAATCATTAATAATTACATGAAAAAAATCAACTTTTAATTAAATATCCTAATTAATTATAATCATATCAAAAAATTAGTCAATGATCACAAATAATACTTAAAAAAATTATATAAACCGCGTAAGATACAAAACCCAGACGAACTGCAGCAAAAAAAAAAAAGAAAAACCAATAAATAAAAAGAAGTAAATTCGAATCGTTAGAAAGATTCTCGAATGAATTAAAGATGACAATAACAGATCCAAAGATCGAACAGTTCGACTTAAGATGCAATTGGTGTCTTGGTGGTATCTCAAACTGGGTCTTTCCCCTTTTACCTCCCCCCCTCTTAGCCCTCCTCCCCCGAGGTCGATGGCGAGGGGTTAATGAATGAATCGCCGGATATTCAACGGTGCAGCCACAAAGGAGCCAAGTCGAGCCAACCGCGAAGGCAAAAGACCCTCCCTTAATTAATATAGATTACTTCTAATTGTATATTTATCTATTAATCCATATTAACGTGGAGGCCACCGGAGCGAACGAATGTCTTTAGTCGGCTTATTCGACTTAATCGACCGAAGGGTTGTAAATTGATTGATGTCTCATTCTTCTCTTTCCCTCCCTCCCCTCTTACTCCCCCTTGTGCCCTCCTTGTACCTCTTTCCCACCTCCCACGAATCCTTCAATTCACCTATCTTTCTCATGAATACCTTATTTTTTCATTTGCATGAGTTTCAACTCTTCTTATTTCATCTTCACTTATTTTAATCGATCAGCAATCATTTGTAAGAGAAAAAAAATATCAAAAGTTCGTACCATGTGATTTGTTATTGGGGGTTGGGTGGGAAGAGGGGGGAGATAGGGGGATTAGAAAGAAGTATCATCAGAGGTTATCACAGTATTGTTGTGTATGGTGAAAAAAATATGAGAAAGAGAGGAAGGATCGCATTTCTTGGTAGCATCGAAAACGTGAGATGGTTTTGAAGATGATGAGAAGAAAAATGAAGGGAGAAAGATGTTGGGTAGAAAAAGGAAAAGATAGAGAACAGTAAAAAAGAAAGACCGACAGAAAAAGAGAAAGAGCGAGAGAGAAAGAGAGAGAAATGGAAGCCCCCTTCACCTATCGTTATCGGGTGAGGTGCATTCTGGCAGGAAGAAGGAGCTTCGAAATGAAAGTCACGACTTATCCGAGGCTCCAGCTTCTGATTGAATGGTTGCGCCGTAGGCATTCGACGTAGAAAACTTGGGAAAAAAAAAGAGAGAGAGAGAATAAGTAGAAGAAGAAGTAGAAGAAGTAGAAGAAGAAGAAGTAGAAGAAGAAAGAAAGAAAGAAAGAAACGAATGTAGAAGAAGAGAAAAAAAAATATTACGTGTCCCTTTTTTTTCTCTCTCGTTTGATTCGAAGAGTATAAGAAAGAGTGGGAATGAGAGAAATAGAAAAAAAAGAAAGAGAGAGAGAGAGTAGAACCACGCGGCATTTGGTATCTGAAATCCCCAATATTTTTAAAAGCACAGGGGCTGCTGCCTACTCTCGCGCAGAAAAAGTAAAAGAGAGAGAGAGAAAGATGCAGGAAGTAGGGGCGTGGGGAAGGGGTAGGGAGGTGAGGAGAAGAAGAAGAAGAAGAAGGGTCTCGAGGAGGCTCCGTCTCTCTTCGGCCGGCTTCAAAGGCGTGCAAAACCTTTCCGCGGCCATTAAAATACGAATAATAATTATAAGTGCGACGGCAGAGTGATCAGTCCTCTCGTCAGACGAGAGAGAAGCGATCGCCCGTATCAGTCGTCGAACGCAACCCCTCTCGACCAACCCCTCTTTACCCTTCCTCTACCCCTCTTCAACTTCTTCTTCTTCTTCTTCTTCCCTTTTCCACCGTTCATCAAACCCCTCCCAACCTAGCCTCTTGCGTACCTTTTCCCATTCTCGATTTCTTCTACAACTTCTTCACTTTATTTACTCTCCCACCTCTCTCCCTCTCCCCTCACCACTCCCCAACCCATCTTTTTACTTTGTAAAAAATAATTGATTATTGATACGAATCAAGAAATAATTATTAATAATACCTAACGTAAATAATAAGAATAGGAATAAGTGATAAGTGTATAGAAAAACATGTTAAAAGAAATATGAGATGTACATGACGATGATGATGAGGATGAGGATGATGAGGATGACGATGAACGTAAAAATAATTCAGTGGAGTGCAATACATCGACTAAGTTCGGTGTTAATCACGAAAAAAGCAAGATGCCTGCCTGCCTGCTTGCTTGCCTGCCATACCACCTATCCGCATCGACTTAACTACTCGCGAAATATTGTCCGAAAGCTTTGCCCTTCTCCCTCCGACGACGAGAAAAAAAAACAATACAAAAAGAAAATGATAATAATTAAAAAAAGAGTAGGGATCTCTCTCGTGAGGTTGCATTGCTGAAAATCCAACTTACTTTCTAGCGTATGGAAACAAATTCTTAAAAGTATTCACACCTAACCTCAAAAATATCTACAACGTAAACTGCAATATGCACAATCGTAGAGAAAATATTAATTTATTATTAAGAAATAATACTAAATAATATAAAAAAAGGAGGTTAAAGTATTAGAAGAGATCTTTCTTTTTATTTTTATAATTCGTATCACTTATTAATCGTAATTATAATTAAATACGTTCTGATATACTCGCGTGCGAGGACGCATAAAACGAGACGATGGATGACGATGAAGATGACGATGGCGATGAGAAAATAGAAGAGTTGTGGGGAAGATTGGGTGGAACGGACTGGGAGGTGGCTGGGAGGGGGGTTGGAAGAAAGGGGAACGGCGTGAAATAAGAAGAAAAAAGGAAGAATCCTTAAAGGAATATATCCACAACACCTAGAAGTGTCGCCCGAGCGAACGCCGGTCTACGATTGCTCGTTAGCGTGGCCACGGCCCCGTGTCTGTCACGAAATCACTGATTATCATCGTTCAAGGAAACCACCGACTCTTACATCCTCTCTCCCCTCACCAGCCATCTCTCTCTCTCTCTCTCTCTCTCTCTCTCTCTTTCACTCTTTTTTCCATTCGTTTTTTTATCTTTTTTCTTTCTATAGAGCAACCATCGTGGCCATTACTAACTTATGCCACGCTTTGCTAGTCCTTAGAAAAAATCCTCTTACAAAGGCGCAGATCTAAAGATTCTTCCTACTTTTTTTTTCCTCTCTCTCTCTCTCTTATTTACCTTTTACCATATTCTTTACTCTCTTAACAGATTTCTTTTTTTTATTTTATTTTATTTTTCTTTAGTTTCAGAAGAAATATCAAAAATGTGCACTCAAGATAATGGACGTCTTTCTCGATTATTGAAGTATATTTTTTCTTTTTGTTTCTCTTTATCCCCCCTCCATAACATTTTTCCAATCCTTCATTTTATTTTATATGATTATTTTAAAACGCAGTGTATATATTTACTTGATGGAAAAAAATAGTCGGATTTTCTCATTGAACTATGGCCAAAAATCCGACATTTCTTTTTTTCCACCAGCCAAATATATATTTGTCAAATCTACGACATTGTATTTAATTTTTACAATGACTGATTTTTCTTTGTTTCGACAATATTATAGAAAAATCTTTTACGCGAGTCACAAATTTGGTATTCGGAAATTCAGAAATGAATTTTAGTCTCAGGATAAGTGCATGCATGTCTTTGGATGAGTGCGTGTATGCGTTTTTTGGTTTCTACGCCTTTGTGGAAGGTTTGGCGAGCGTAATGGTGGTTCACACATCGGTCGTCGTCGTTGTTGTCGTTGTCGTTGTTCGTACACGTGTGAACACGGCGACAAACAGAACCCGGAATCAGGGAAGGCGCTTATTATTTCAAGGTTCGGTTCGCTGGCGCATCAAATAATCAGACGCGATGCGCTACACAAGATAAGTTCGTGAAAAAGTAGACGATTAGATTGCTCTCTCTCTCTCTCTCTCTCTTTCTCTCTCTTTCTCTCTCTTTCTCTTTCTTTCTCTCTCACTGTCTTTCTATCTTTTTTCTTTTTATTTTTTTTGCTATCTGACAGGAAGGAAGCATAGCGAATAAACTCGGCTACGTCTTAACGCATTGTCACACGATTTTATTCAACATTTTATTCCTTTTTCTTTTTACCAAGTAATAGCAATTTAATTACTTAGATAACTAGACTATATTTTTCTTTTTATACCAAACAAATAATGAATTCAATACAATTTAAAGAACTTGTATTAATCGAGACAAATCCTGAAGAATACATTAACACAAATAATTGAACATGGAAAGATTTCAAATACGATCTTAAATCATTTAGGATTGATTTAAAACTATTAGGAAAAATAAATCATTTGAGGGAGAGAAATGGTTAAGGTTTTCAATTATCCAATAAAATAAATGATTAATTGTGGGGGATTGATTGAGATTAATTTAATCTGACACAAATAATTGACCACTGAAAGATTTCAAATACGATCTTCAATTATTTAAGATAGATTGAAGCTTTGAGAAAAGACAAATCATTTGGGGAAGAGAAAAAGTTAGGGTTTTTAATTAACGAATAAAATAATTTGATAATGAAGTAAATGATTAATTGAATTGATTGAGACTAATTTAATTTGACACAAATAATTGACCACTCAGTGATTTCAAATACGACTTTAAATTATTTAAGATTGATTTAAACTCAGGAAGAGGAATAATCTGGAGGGAGGGAGGGAAAAGGTTAGGGTTTTTAATAATTGAATAAAATAAATGATTAATTGGATTGATTGAGACAAATTTAACTTGGAACGAAAAGAAAAAAACAAATTGTATTTAAAATAACTACGAGACAATTTCAATATGATCATGAATCATTTAAGATAGACGTGAGCTATCGGAAAAGGGATGAATGGTTAGTTAGGAAAATAAGGGTAGGGGTGAAGAGAGAAGGTTGAAATAACGATATCCTGAGATGCACCCTCGTCAAAACGTCAGGACGAGTCTCCTGCTCGTAGACCACATATCGCTTGGTGTCAGCCTTTCGGTAGTCATTCAGCTTGACAAATGTCCAGCAACACCCCCTATCCTTCCACGTCTATTCTCCCTTGAATCTAAATCCTTTGGTCCACACATCGTAAAATACAATGTTCTACAAACCAAAATCTATGACAATGTTCATTATTGAATTCTTAAATTTTTCAACTCTTGCTATACACAAATTTTTATCTCATACAAAATAATGTGTTAAAAGTCAAATAGTCGAAGAAAAAAAAATATATAAAAGATCATATGGAATAAGAAAGACAGAAATTAAATGAATGAAAGAAAACTCTCTTAAATCAAAATTTGACTCACACATCGTAAAGTACTATGTTCTAGAAACAAAAAACTGTGTCCAATGTATGTAATCATTGTATTCTTAAATACTTCAACTTTTACTTCAAATTTTTATCTCTTACTAAATAAGTGTTTAAAATCAAAGTGATTGAAAAAAAAATATATATATAAAAGATCAAATGGAATAAAAAACATAGAAATGAATGAAAGAATGAAAGAAAGAAAGAAAGAAAATCATTTTCTTGGATGGTTTTATTCACGCCTCACCTAACACGTCGCGTTTCGTTCACTTCAACAGCCGATTCGGTGTTGCTCTTTCGGTGAAAAACGGCAAAACCCTCCTGCCATAGTGGAAATACACGAGGGAGTTTAGGAAGAACGATCGTGATCGTGGAATAAAGTAGAAACGAATGGAAGACTTTATGTAGAAGATATGTGAGAAGGGATAGAAGAAGAGGAGGAGAAGGAGGAGGAGAAGCAGGAGGAGGGAGGGAATATGACGTATGACAAAATACACAAAGAGACGTCTTGTCACTACAGTTATTCCTGAATGCAACTGAAATCATAATGCAACTTCTATTTAACTTTCAAGTTCAAGTATTTAACGCGAATAATAATATAATCAAGAATAACAATTATTTTCTATTGTAAAATGATTAATAAAGTAATCATTGAAAAAGGTAATCTGGTTTAGAATAGAAAATGGTTTTATTTTGTAGAAAATAAGAATAGAAAGTTTGGTCGATGAACAAATTGGTTAGATCAGAGTAGAAGTAGATGAAAACGTCTAGGATGTAGGATAATCCGTGTTGGATGGTAATAGACGAGGTTAAATCTAGAAGGTCAAAGGATTTCGTTTGATCGATCGAAGGATCAGTGCTCATCGAGCTTTAGTTTTGTCGAGGGTCACCACCATTTTGGCTACGTTGCGGTAAGTTAAAGTAAATCGGAAAAACCTTTAGGACAAATCCTCTCGAAATTAACAAGGATTTGAAAAAAACCAAAAAAAATAAGAAAGCAAAAAGAATAAAAGAGATCCTATAAAATCAGAAAAAAATAATAATAATCTTATTTGAAATAAAATAAGATAAAATTATAAGAATTTAAAAATAAATGTTTAACAAATTCACATTCGACAGAAATTTATTCAACGATTGATGGAATTAGATTATGAAAAATAAGTTAGATTAAAAGTTTCGTGAAAGTATTTTCTAAGAAAATTAGAAAACAAAAGATACGTTTCGTTAAAGTCATTGGATATAATTGCAAGGTTATTTTTTTTTATTCTTTACTTGAAAACGATTTAAACAAGCGTGTAATTTAACGATACACCAAGGAATTGTTTATAGAAAAAAGAAAGAAAAAAAAAAAGAAATTACCTACGACACAGCGTCCGCTTTCTCACCGGTAGCGGAAGTAAACAGGTAAAGAAGACGTAGGTTGTATCCTCTTCTTCTCTCTCTGGTTGTTTCTAGGAAACTCTATGGGGGCGTTTCAACTTTTTTTTTGCAGTAGAAAGGGATCACCGTTAAAGAAAAGATAATAAGATAAAGTAACAGAAACAGACACAAACACACACTCAGAATAGACGCATAGATCTCTCGAGACATTTTTTTACGCTAATATCAGGAATATATATAAAAAAAAAACAACAAGTCACATGGTAAAGACAAGAAACAGAATAAGAAACACGGTTGAATTATAATGGGGGGGAAGGAAGGCATCGAGGGATTTAATTCATAGGATTATCGAGTCTTCCCATGGCCTGGATCGGTCATTACAAAATAACAGTAATTATTAAATATACGGAGTAACTACTCTTCTACACAGTAAAATCTCTTCTTAGTTCTTTCCACCCCTCTACCCTCCCTCCTTCTTCCTCTCCACCCCCCATTGTAGTAGTAAAAGACACCACAGTTGCACCTTCATTTATTTCTTCTTTTCCTTTCTTTATTAAACTTAACTTCTTCTTCTTCTTCTTCTTCTCTCAGTCAGTCACGATTATTCTCTTTTCACGATTTTCTATGGGACATAACTCTGTCTCGGTCGATCTTACTTTTTAGTCTCTATTTCCGAAAGTTTTAACAAAGTTAAAGAGAGACAGAGATATTAGAATGAAGGTTCTTCGATGAGACCGGAAGTAGAGGGACAGTTGCGTGTACAGAACAGGCATTGTTGAGTTCGCAAAGTTCTCCTTGCAAAAGATAAGTACCTTCTGACTGGTTCCCGCTACTGCCGATGACTTTCCTCCCTCTTCACCCTTTCCTCCACCTAACCCCCTCCCCTCCCCCCTTCTGCCCCATATCTTCCCTATACACGTACGAGTATCGTTCTGATGTCTAACAACTTCGTAGCAAATACCCGTACGAATACAACAACAATATCTATGTTGTTGTACAATATAAAGCAAAGAATAAAACTCGGAGGTTAGGCCAGGTCGGGTTACCCAACGACAGTAGAGAAATGTCAAGAGAAACCATAACGTTATAATTTATCGCACCGTAGAGTCATTGTCATGGCATATCTTACGGGGGCGGTGTGACAAATCGAGCCACGAGAGACGTTTCTCCTACTCCTAAAGGAAAAAAGAATATTTTTTTCCTTGTTCGTTTGAGTTTTCGAACTCGACCGGATACGGGATGATATGGGAAGAGAGAGAGAGAGAGAGAGAGAGTTTCGATTATTCTCGTTCATGTGAAAATAAATATTTTCTTCTAGTACTCTTTTTTTTCAAACTTTTTTAAGATAAGTGTCTTCGAATTGGTATAACTCGTGTTCCTACAAAGATTTATGCTTAAAAATTGTTTCACATACCACTGAAATGTTAATAAGTGTATCATAAAAAATTCAAAGAGTTGTATCATTTTATCAGTCGTCAAAAAAAATTCGTAAAAAATGTTTAAACAACACGTAGGGTGACCCCTATAAGCGGCGGAGCATGATTTCGCGTTACCCCTCGTAACGAAAACTATGAAAATTTGTCTTAACGTGAAAGTTTTAAACTATTTTCCAAAACGATTTTTAAATTATTCTAATTAACAATATTCGTTTAGATATATCTACCAAAGATATATTTGATACTGGGTTTTGTGCAATTCGTAAATACATTTGCATTCGTACCGATTTACCATCACTCTCTCTCTCTCTCTCTCTCTCTCATACACACACACATACATACATACATACATATACACACACACAGTTAAATTTCAAGCTACGGCTGTGCTTTATTAATAGCAGACCGGACCTACCGGTACTATCTGCATTCCTGCGGACGGTATTTGCGTTCCGTGGACATTACGCGTTATTGGAGAACAACCGAACCGTAACGACCGTACCCGAAACCGCATATACATTTGGTTCACGCTACAGAAAAGAAAGATTCGGATATGGTGGAGAAGGGTGAAAAGGAGTAATATGAGGGAAAGGGAAGAAAAAGGTTGAGGGATAAAAGGAGTAGAAGTAGGAGGAGGAGAAGGACGAACGCCCTCTCCTCGACTACTGTTCGTCCTATTATATTATTTTTCTCTTTCTCTTTCTCTCTTTCTCTTTCATTCTTTGCGTGTATGCGTGGAACCTCGGATATTTCCCACCGTTAATTCATGTCCGCATATATAGAAGCTCATTGTAGGTACACTAACACTGTATTTGTATCGTTGCGGACCGGGCTATGATCCGCGACCACAGATCGTGACTTCTGTGGGAAACTCGAAGGAAAGTAATAACCGAGCTACCTGTCCTACTAGGTTATTTGTTTCTCATCTATCTGTATTTATGTATTTTTATGTATGTATTGTGTTGTATACTTAAGTGGTCCTTATTTTAGTTATATCAACATTTTCATACTTTCAAAAGGATCCTGTGATTAGAAATTAAAATATACTCACAAATTTTTCAAGTATCTAACTGGATCTTAATTATTACTGATCAGTGATGTAAACTATTTTTTTTAAACAATATAGGATTTTAGGCATCGAATGATGAATTATTTTACTCCAGCTAAAGTACGACAAATTTTTGCTGACAATTCAATGGGAAAAATTCGATATCCATTTTTCAACCAACCACAATATTTGAAACAATATAATTCTTAATGAAAAAGAAAGTTACTATTGGTAGATAAGTTGGGAAGGTTGGAAAAGCGAGTGAGTGGGTGGTTAACTTGCCATAAATTCGAGAACGGACCGCCCAACCATCAAAGCGATCACCCGAGGCTTCCTTACCCCTGTAGTCCTCGCATACCGGTACCGATATTAAATGACAAAGGCCAAAGGCATACCTCTCTCGTCGACGAAAAGACAGACACCAAGAGAAAGTGAGTAACAGAGAAAGAGAGAGAGAGTGTGTGAGTGAGAGAGAGAGAGAGAGAGAGAGAGTAACAGAGAAAGATAGGAAGGGGTTGCTGGCATAGGAAATTCTCGCGTAAGCTCGTCGGAAAATCCCGCAAGCATCCACCTTCAACGTTGGAAGAGAATAACCAACCCTCTTTCTCCTTCTCAACCACCTCCTCCTCCTCCTCCTCCTTCACCTCCTATACCACCACCATCACCCTCTTTACCTTCGTTTACCGTGCTTCTTTCTCAAGCAACCCCCGTACGTCAAGATTCTCACTCGGTATCGGTATTTCGCGGGTAGAATGTTTTAAATACGGAACTCGGTACTTCTCCGTACCAACAACCCCAACCCACCCTAAAGCCCCCTTTTCAACCCCGCTACTCTTCTTCTTCTTCTTCTTCTCTCAATCTGTTAAAGAAAGAGAGAGAGAGAAAAAGAGAGACTTGTCTAACTTTAAACCACGTGGCTTTCGGTGGTTCCTGAACAGGCTCCTGTACAGGTTCCTGTAGAGGTTCCTGTAGAGAGGGTGAAACGACTTAAAGGACCTCCTTTGATGTTTCTCGGGCGAACCACCGGCGTCGAGTCTTAAAAATTATTAACGACGCAACAATTCGAGAGAGAGAGAGAGAGAGTTTTCCGAGGACGATATTGGGAATCCTTATGGGGGATGGAATGCGACAAGGTTCGGAGTACCAAGAGAGTACTATACGTACGTCTTTTCACGGCTTATGCCAACGAGAATACTCCTCGTCTCTCCCTCTCGTTATGCTTACCAGTTTCCATCTTTGTATTTGTGTGTTTGTGTATATATATGTGTGTGTGTATGTGTGTGTATTTATACGTGTTTGCATTCCTTAATGTATGGATTAATATTTACTTATGGGATATTTATTGGACCGTACCCAGGTTTCCTTCGTAATTAATATTTTAGGGTGTTTCTATAGAAATCGTGAATTTTTCTTTTTTTTTTATAATCGTTATTTAAACAATTATTAGAATGAATGTTTGTATGTGTTGTATGCGTTACAATGAAATTTTTGAGTAATTGTTTTTCACACGACTGAAAAGGTATATTCTTTTTACAATGATTCTTTTAGGTGTTTGGTAAAATAGAGAAAAAAGTAGATGCCAAAGTGAGCGAATACGTGTGTCTGATATGAAACAAGGAACTATGAATGCTTCTATAAGATTTATGACATTTTATTAAAATATTTGAAGGTCTTGTATCTTTGAACACATATGAAATTTTTTTTTAAAATAATTTTGTCTATTTTTCTAATATTTTATAAACAGTGTTGATCTTTAATCAAACATTTGCAATTGTTACATTAATAACTATTGAGATTTGGATGTATATGAATTTTATTTTATAATTAAAAAAAAATATAATATTAAAATAATAACGTGATTTATATAAGCTCATACATAAATTTTGTTATTAAATAAATTGGATTTTTTTATAGAAATACTTGAATTCGCGCTAATTGGCATAACGTTGTATGAATTATTTAAATAATAAATCTTTCTAATAACCTGGATATTAAAGATTACGAATCATACATTCTGAAAGAAAGTAGAATAAATTTCAACGATACGATCACAAAAAAAATTTTCAATATTTATTTTTTATTACGAAACGTGTAGTAGAGAGGAGATCGTTGTATCATCCTTTTAATTAGGAACAAGAAGACGATCGTTCGCAATTACGTTGATTAACACCCAGGTTATACCAATTTCCAAAAGAGAGACTACGGTACACGCTCGAAGGGTTCGATCGTAAAATTAAAAAAGAAAAAAAGGAAGGAAAAAAAAAAATATACCATTTTCAATCCACGATCTTGGTAGTCTGTCGTGGTAATAAAAAGGAAAAAAAAAATTGAAAGGAAACAAACGAGAAAAATCGAAAACCTTTCGCCACGCGACTTTTCGCGTATTTGAGCTCGAGGAAGAAACGAGCGAGGAACGGGGAAAAAAAAGTTGAAAAAAAAAAAAGAGAAAAAGGTCGTCGTTGAATGGCGAACAATGAGCTACGAAAAGTCCCTCATCGATTTCACGATATGAGAAAGAGAGAGAGAGAGAGAGAGAGAGAGAGAGAGAAAGAGAGAGAAATATCAAGCGAGTGGTGACTCGACGATGCGAAGGGTGATTTTCAGGATGTTCGTGGTATCTCGTAGAATCCTCTCCTTTTCAAATATATATCTACACACATAATACTGACGAATATAATACACTACCGGCCAAAAGTTCCAAACCCTTTTACCGATTTCAATTTGACAAAAAGAAAATCAAATATCATCCCGATCAATTATCAAAATTGAAAAACCCTACGAACCGAAAGAATGGTTTAAATATTTCAGACCCACTAAAATGTTAGTTGATTTTGATATCAAAAGTATTCGTACTTTGATATATAAAAAAAAAAGGTAAATAATATAATACAAAACGTTAAACACATGTAACTAATTGTCAATTATTTCGTTGACACTTTAATCAACTTAGATTTATTCGAAAACAAAGTTCAATTATTCTGTTTTTTTAAATTTATATTTAATTGTTATACTAATCGATATGATGATCAAAATACGTCAGACCTATTCTTCAAAATACAAATAATTGTTTTTGATAAAACAATGGAAAAGAAAAATATTAAACAATGTAGAACATCCAACTGATAGGATTTCGTTGACAATTTAATCAATTCTGATTTCAAAGATGTTCAATTACTCTTTATCAATAAATATTTTGTTTAAACTAAAAACAATCGAGAAGAAAAATACTGAACAATGTTAGAACATCAAACTGATAAGATCTCATTGACAATTTAATCTATTTTGATTAATTCAGTAACGTTCAATTATTTCATACAAACATTCTGTTCCTCGAAATTTATACAACGGTTTTCAAACTTTTAGCCGATATTGTAGGATAGATAGATAGAAAGGTACTTATACATATATGTATATGTATATGTGTGTATAGAAGTATGTAGATATTGTAGAGAAGGGAGAACATACAGGAGACAGATATCGACTTTTGACTATTTGATGAGGAAGCCAAGAATGGTGGATTCCCCGGTGACGAGATGTCCTCTCAATATGGTAATTCTTTGGGAATATTCCAACGTTAGCTCTAACCCATAAAGGACGCAAGTCGATCGACCACGTATTTCCTAAGCTTCGGGTACGTTTCAAAAGAGAAACGAAACCGAGATGTTCAAGGAAAAGGAAGAAGAAAATAAGAGGAAGAAGAGGAATAGGAGGAGGAATTGAGAGGACTATTTGAATGTTCCGTTTCCTGTTGATATAAAATACCCTAAAAAAGTCCTTACATTTTCTCCCGACTCTCCTCCGATTGGTTCAGTAACATAATACCACTACCACTACCACTACTACTACTACTACTACTACTAATTCTACCAAGTCCGCCATTTTATCTTTATCTACAAAAAAAAAAGAAGAATCTTTCATTCTTTCTCATATTTATTCTTATACTCCGTTCGCTGTTTAAATCTCTACCATAAAATAAAAGAACAATACTAACCATTATACACCATTTGTTTAAAAAAACCATTAGACCATCAATTCTCAAGTTAGAATTTCTCAGTTATTTTCTCATTTAACGTCGGATGATAAAACTTGTTTGAATCCTTGACGTTTTCTTTCGATAAGGTTATTTTAATTTGACATAGATACGAGGAGGAATGATAAGGAAAAAAAAAAGGAAAGAAAAGAATAAAACGTGGAACGGGAAAAGAAATGTTAACCGTTGGTGGATGGATATAAAAGGTTGGTTTAATTTCCCCCTTCCCCCTCTCCTACCTTCTTCCTTCCTTCCTTTCCTTTCCTTCTTCTTCTTTCACTCGACTTCTTCTTGTTTCTTTTGTTTTTTTTTTCTTCCACTCGACACCTGTGCTCTCGAAAACTTCTCGAGTGGGTTCTTAGGTTATGTTAGTTGTTTACTCAGGACCGCATGGCAGCAATAAAGAAATTAAAGGAACTTATCAGTTTCTGGAAATACACCTGGCGGATACAGGAACGGTGGATACCACCAGACCGGGACTTTTGAGATTACAGGTGGTTCACAATAGATACATTGTTCTTTGAAACTGCTTGTGTGGGAGAGAAATGGAATACAAAATTCGAGTATTCTTCTTAGGGTAGGAGTAAATTTTTTATTTATTTTCTTCTACTTTTTCTTTTTTTTTCATATTCCTCTCACACTCGTTCCCTTTTTCTTCTCTTCTTCCAAAGTTGTTGAAGGATGTAAACGAAAGAGTGCAAACTCAGAGAGAGGGGTGGCGAGAAGTGGGGTGAGGCAGCCGCCTGGCTAAGATTTCAGTGCAATAAAGTAAGAAAATAACAGGGAGCGGGGTGAGAATCGTTGAAAGGAAGGCGTGAGTTTTATGAGGTCGGCACGCATTGTGGTCCCAGACCACGTTGATTTTAAGAACAGATTGAGTATTTGTGTGTGTGAGAAAGAAAGTAGGGTAAGATGAGGTGAACGAATATTTTACGATATTCTACGTGTTCTCATAGATGAATAATTTTTTTTTTTTCTTATTCACTTGCAAGATCGTAAATCGATATTTATTTAGGCATTCTTAGGCTACGCCGATTTTTGTTTTTTTTTTCTATTCTTATGGGTTGTGCAATAAAAAAACAAACGTTTGAATGAATAAGTATTATTGGTCAAAACATTCTTTTTTTTTTTAGTATTATTTAGAAGTATTATTTGTTAATGTTATTGATAATTAGGAATGTAAATAAAAAGTAATCGAAATGTTGGAGCCTAATTTTTAATAGATAAGACAAATTTGTAGAATTTTTATACAATCATAATTATAAATTGATTAGGATGCGACTATTAATTTCTTTATTATTTAAAATAATTGAAAATATATGAAAGTTTGATCCGAATATAATTGAAAGACCATTTTATGATATATAAAATTAAGCAACATACTTTTTAATGTCATAATTAAATATGATGAATCCTGTATAAGTTATTACTGTTAAAATAAAGTTCTATCAAGCATAACAAAAATAACTGAAAATATATCAAAGTTTGATCCGAAAATAATTGAAAGACCATTTTATGATTTACGAAATTAAGCAACATACTTCTTAAAATCATAATTGAAAGTAACGAATCCTGATTAAGTTAACGGTTAAAAAATGATTAATTAAACGTTTAAAGCATAATGGCATATTATGCAAAGTTACTATTGAGAAAAACAATTGAAAGAAAATTACGAAAGCAAGGGGAAAAATGAAAAATAACCAAAAGAGTCAACGAACAACAACACTTTAACTAATTGTCAAGTAAATCGGTATTTCCC
The DNA here is from genome assembly GCA_023678845.1 of Mischocyttarus mexicanus. Lineage (NCBI taxonomy): Eukaryota > Metazoa > Arthropoda > Insecta > Hymenoptera > Vespidae > Mischocyttarus > Mischocyttarus mexicanus. The sequence goes on along the minus strand of JACGTP010000035.1, from coordinate 226,150 downwards.
GTTGAATTTCCACTTTCCAATAACTTTCACTCCCTCCTCTTTTTCTTTTTTTTAAATTCTTTTTTACGATCGCCAAAGGTGACAATCGAATTATCCGAAGCGTGGCCGGTGTTCGAAGGGAAAAAAAAGGGCCGTGTGATAAAAAGGTACAAAACGAGGTACCCCGTACACGATGAGTAAAATAGCTCGATTGAGGAGGAAGAAGAAGAGAAAGAGGAAGAGGAAAAAGAAAAAAGAGGAGTACGATGAAGAAGAGGAAGAGTAGGAGTAGCAGGATGGGGAGTAGAATACGTCTCTTTCCACTTCATGGCCTATTGATTCCCAATTCCACCGATAATGGTCGGGGGTTGTTCCTTTTTTTCCTTCTTCGTTTTTTTTTTTGCGCGCGGATACACTTGTTGATCGTACCACCCTCGTAAAAAGAAAAAGAAAGGAAGGAAAAAGATAGATAAAGGGAGAGAGAGAGAGAGATAGGGGTGGTCCCGGAATTTCGCATCGGACGGGATATGCAACGTACCTCCACGGTGGTGTCTTTTTTCTTTTTTTTATTTCTCTTCTTTTTTCTCTCTCTTTTTTTCTCAGTTCGAATTCACCAAGGGAAATGGAAAGAGAACTAGAATATGGTGGCTTCGTAAACCCCGATGTATCGTATCGGCAAGGGAAGGGGGATGATATAAAAGAAAAAAAAGAAACGTACACAGTTGGGGAGTGATTTTATGATGTTTTTTTTTGGTTCATAACAGACGTAAACCAAAAAGAAAACAAAAACAGATAAAAATGGGCGGTGTGTGTAAAGTGGGTGGGAGACGAATTAATATATTTTCGATAAAACTCGTTCCTAAATTATTTTTCAATTCTTTTTAGTATTGAATTTTGTACGAAAAATAATAAAATAATTGATTTTCAAAGGAATCAGAATTTTGGATAACTCGTATAAATGAAAACTCTTTTCGGGGGAGTTGAGATAATCGATAAATATTCATGGTGTTATAGAATTAAACGTTAAGCAAGTTTCTTCGAGACAATAAATGGTATAAAGTAGGAAATAATAAGGAAATAGGGATTCAAAGTAAAAGGTATCATCATCATTATCCCATTTTTCGATTGTCTCGTACGAAATGAAACCCAGTCAATGAGAACACGAAACGAGAAAAGAGAAAGACAAGTATAAGAAACGATCGATGATAGTAAAAGACAATAATAATCGTAGATTTCTGTCATCCTGTGTTTCACTTTGATCTTACTAATTATTAACTTACTAATTACTAATTATTACGAAAATTGTGGTATAAGAAATTAAAAGAAATGATAGTCGCATGACTTAAAAACCCTACAGACTCTGAATTCGAGTTTCGTTGGAAAAGGAAAGAATAAAAATTGGATGTTGGTGAAAGTTAAAGGTTTTTGAGGATTTAGTAGAGGAGTTGGAAATAAGGGAAGCATGATCGGGTGGGAGAAAGAAAGGATAAGAAAAAGGGATGCGGATAATGACGTTGACGATGAAACGAAGACGGGTTTTCCTTCATCCACGACAAGGATGTTTACCAAAAGTTATCGAACCGGGAACGAGATGGACGAATTAAAACGAATGAAGATTCCAAAAGGAAATGACGGAAAGTGAGAAAGAAAGAAAGTAAATCCAGGTGTCCGCAGAAAAAAGAAGACGATTGGTGGAGGAAAGATGATCAGCGAATGAGAGAAAGTGAGAGGAAAAACAGGTAGAAAGATATACAAAAGGGAACGAAGAAGTAAAAAAGGGATGAGTTGGGTGGTGGAGGGTAGGAAACAGTTGCGAGACTTTACGCGAATCTTCGAATCCCTTCCTCTTCTTCTTCTTCTCCCTCTTTCTCATCCTCTTCCCGGTTTTCAGCCCTTTCGATCGGCCGAGAAGATATCCGGCGTAATTACTAATAAGTTTTCGGCACGAAATGAGGTGAGGAAAAGAGAGAGGGTTAATCCGAAAGAGTACCAAGATTTGAAAGAGGAAGAAGAGTGAGGAGGAGAAGAGGGGGGAAGGGAATTGAGGGTTGAGGTGGTGGTAAAAGGGAAAATTTGGAGGCGGGAGTGGAGAATTGGGTTTCGCTTTTGGGATTCATCTTCGATACCTTCCAGACGGTGAAAGCAAAGAGAAGATGAAGAAAGTAAAGGATGAGGATGAAGTGGTGGAAGTGGAGGAGAAAATGTGGGAGGGGGTTGGAAAGGAAAATAGGGTGAATCGCCCTCGTTTTCATTTGAAGTAAAGCGGCTGGTTGAAAGCAGTTAAAGATTCGCGATGTCCTTTCGATCCCACGCCGAGATATTCGTAATTACTGTTTGTGTTTCTCAACGTTGAGTCTGGCTGGTGCCCGTATTTATACCCCTTCGAAAGCCATCCCTTTTCTTCAGAAACGAGGACCTAGACGACAGGACGATATCTTTGGAACTCTTCGAACTACCCTTTTCCTATTTCTGTTTCTCTCTTTTTACCCCTTAAATCCAACAACACTCGAGATATCTCTGATTTCCCAATCCATCTTTCTTACGATACACCAACTTTCTATTTCTCTGTCTCTCTCTGTCTCTTTCTATCTTGGAAGGATCCTTGATCCTTATCAGGAAATACGCCACTGAAAATAGCAACCAACTGGTAGGGGTGGTAAATGGGCGGTGGGGTAGTGGTAAATGGAAGAGAGAGGAAGGTTGAGTTGTATCAGGCACCTCTCCAAAAAGGGTGATGGAAAGTTTCGTCAAGGATAGAAGGGTGCCAACCAAAGACTACCTAAGAGAATCCTTTTAACTCCTTCAATCTGATTTATTGGCCCTATCCTCTATCCCCCTTTTCCCGAAAACTGATCCGCACTGATCGTCGGATGGATTCGTTAATGCGAACCCGATTAATCTTTGAATTTATGTGCCTTCCTATTTAAATTAGTTTGTATAGTTTGTACGTTTTCGAACAGAAAGTTACGTCGATTTTAACGAAGAAATTCTTATATTCTGATTTTTTTTTAAATTAGTAACGAAAAGTTATACGATTTTTAAAAATATAAATAATTGTAAAATAAAAAAAATAATAATATATATATGTAAATAATTGTATTTGAATAATTATATTTGTATTAAAATTAAATTATTCTTGTTTTAAATAATTCTATTTAAATAAATAAATAAAAATAATTGTATGGTATGATTAGAGAATTAATTGTAATTTTTAAATGATATTAATACGAATGATTTATTTAAAAATTCTTAAAATTAATGTTTATTTATAAATTGTTGCAATTTTATTTTTCTTGAAAAAAAAACGGGGGGAAGGTAAATAATTTGAAGTTTGGGAATAATCTTGATAAAAATAATTGACGGTAGAGACCGTTAAAATTAGACGGGGGAAAAAAATCAATCAATATTTAACGATCGCTAATAATTACCTTGAACGTTTGCAGTTAGATACCATAACTGCTGTCTAACTGCAGTTTATATTGCTTTTGTTCAAGATCGTTTATCATCTTGCGTATAGACACGACGTGAAATAATCATTGGAATCTTAGCGGGAATGTCTTCTTACGAGATTTACGTTCGATGTCTCAATCTTAACTTTCTCGTAACATTCGCGTACCTTATGTTTCTTCTAAGTTAAAGAAAATATTTTTAAAAAACAATAGATAAAAAATAACACATAAAACAAACCTGATGGTAACGATGTTCATTTTTTTTTTATTTATTGACTGTAAAAATAAACGAACGTCCGATTATTTGATAAGGTTAAACGATTTTTATGAAATGCAAATTAACCTAAAATCGCATGATTGCTAGAAACAAATGTTTAAGTTTATTTTTTCAACAATTCAATTTAAAGCTGTTTGTCCGATTGTCCTAAGAAATGTATTAAAAAAAATATAGATAAATAGAAATGATTTTTGTGAAATTAAATATTTTAATACGAATAAAATTCGATAAGAATATTCTAAGCAACCTAACCTAAAATTGCACGATTGTTTGGAATTAATTTGAAGGTTAGGTTTTTCTCAGCAAGTCAACTTAATGTCGCGTGTTCGATTGCCCAAAAAATTAAATTAAAAAATATATGATAAACAGAAATTTTTTTTTTTCATTCAAATATTATCAAAAATTAAAAGAAATTAATCAAAATAGATTAATTCATAGATTTAAAAAAAGTTTCTTTGGTAGTATGATAGAAACAATCTTTGCTCGACGAAAATCGAAGGGACTTCTCTTTCTCTTTCGTTTGGTAGAACGATGCTTCGGGCGGTAATGTTTTCCTTCCCGACTCGGCACACTGGTCTGATTTATTTTATTGCTTTCGGTCCTAACGTTCGGTGTTTATTTCGCCGAATTACAAGGAAAAGGGGTTGCTCCTACCAATTGCTAAAAGGTTCACCGTTAGCTTTCTCCTATCCTTCTCACTTTCAGGAACGACTTTTCTTTCGACCCTTTTCTATCATCGAACTACACGAAAGATTGAAACACGAAAGAGTACGAAAAAGAAAAAAAGCAAAAACAAATATTCGTATTAAATAAAATATTCAATTGCAATGTTAAAAACTACAATCTACACACAGTTCTAAATAATAAAACGTAATTATAATAATTATGACGATTAAATATCATTGAATAAAGAAACGAAATATCCTTTTTTCTTAAAAAAAAACAGAGAATAACGAAGAAGATAATCGATAAGACAAAAGCCGCTTTATAAGGGATAGAATTTAACCGACATCTTTTATAGCCAAGTATGGTTGTTACGGTTCTGGGCCGACTATGATAATTGTAATGAACGCCTTGAGATTCAGCGAGCCCATCTGCGTCCACGTTTTACCCTCTAGCATATCTTCAAACCACCACCACCACACCACCCCTATCGACCATCTCTCCTTTCCTTTACGTTTGTCTTTCTTTCTTTTCCTTCTTTCTTTCTTTCTTTCTTTCTTTCTTTCTTGTTTCTTCAGAAGAAACGACGAATACATCTCTTCCTTCGGAAAAGGTGGAACGAGGAACCAACGGTCTCTGTACAAACTCGGGGAGCCTAGCTAGCTCTTAAGTACCGAACTTGTTCGAATTGATTTAAGTGCTGAATGCTAAATCAAGCAAAGGGCTTACGTCTTACCCCCCGCCCATTCCTGCCAGCACGAGAGGAACGAAAACGGGAAAGGCAGGAAAGAGAATTTACGAGTCGCCTAACGTCTAACCTTCCTTTTCCTTTCTCTCACTCTTTCTTTCACACTCTTTTATCGGTTCAAATTGATCTGAACGTTCTCTATGATCGATCTATAATTTTAATTATAGGATATGAAACAATATACTATGCTATATTTAATTAAACAAAAATATATAGTGCTGATAATTGTAAAACTGTGAACCGAGTCTTAAAAATAAGACCAATTTTTGATAATTTATTTTACAACGAATAATAATATAAACAATTTTTCGTAAATAAGATTAAATTATTTTGTTACCTAGAAAAAATTAATACCAATTGTGAAAACATACAATTAATATTGTTTACTAAAAAATACAATGTTTCGTTAAACCTAGCACAAATTATCCGATCAATCTAATCTGAAATCGGTCACAATTACCCAGTGAAAAAAAAATTATCCACAAAATTGCACTTCACGTCAAAAATAATAAATCGTAAGAATTATCCTAAAAGAAAAAAAAGAGCCATACCTGGAAAATCATTTTTCGAAAAATGATAAACCATTGAGAAGATAAATGAAATCGATGATAAAAAAAAGAATTAGTTGCTGACTAGAAATGTGTGTTCTCGTTGTAACATTAAAAGAGGGAATGATGTGGTAGGATCGTTAACGACACGATTCCAAACGCTCGCATAGCTTTCTACTTAAACGCAACTGTGCCGCGGTCATCAACACCGGACCAATTAGCTCAACGCTCGTGTCCGCGAGGTCTCATCGGCTTTTGGAAACCGGCATGAGTGGAGAGTTCATGAGGTCAAGCAAGAATGGTTTCCACGTTCCACTATCTCTCTCTCTCTCTCTTTCTCTTTTACTGTTCTTTCTTTCTCGTAGTATCATACTAACACGATTCAAATACACACACAGACGTGACACATACATATACATACACTGGTTGTGTGTCATTGGTTACTTTGTATGGGTATATTTGTCGGTGGGTTTTATTACACGTGTTCTCCGTACGAGTACGACGACTCGCGGGAGCCTGGCAATATTCATAAATCAGGAATATCGTTTGAACGAGCATCGCACGAAGTTCTCCTACCAACCCCCCCCCCCCCTCCACTCCAACCCTCCCAACCAACCTCCTTGTTTACAATTTTTGTTTCTTTTTCTTTTTCCTTTTTACTTTTCGTTACGCTACGAGAGAATAAGAAGATCAACGTAGCATGGATATATTTATTTTTTTTTCTCTCTCTCTGTTTGTCAAACTCGTCTCGGCGAGTCCCGACCTCTCGTTGAGCAATCATTTTGAAGTTTTTTTTTTTAATTTTTCTTTTTATTTCGTAGATCGTATCAAGCGACACGTGGAAAGTGTGAGAAAGATCAGACATAGATAAGGAATTTAAAAACGACTACGACGACAACTACTACGACAAGGATGACGATGACTATGACGATGATAATGATGATTATGATTGTGATTGTTATGACGATAGTGATGATCTCTTGTAACATTTGGATAACGTTGACGTACGTTATGCGTCAACTCTCGTTAATTTTCACCTCGATCCTAAATTACGAAACTGAACGGGAGAAAGGAGGGAAGGGATTCTTTGGAAGATATAAAATCAAGATTTTTTTACAAGTTCGAGGAATCGATTATTATTTTTTGAAGAAGATAATCCTAGACGATAATCACGTGACAGAAAAAATAATACTAAAGACAATGTAAACGTTAAACGAATTCGTATGTTTCTTCTTCTTAATCTTACGAGAAATCTGACATAAGTTTCGAAATAATTGTTCTGATTTGAATAAAGTAAATTCGATAAAAGGGTTGAATAAATTATAGGTAAAATCAGGAACAAAAATTTGTTTACTTTTCTAAATTTTTTCAACAACTAAGATTTTACATTTGAAAAAGAAAAGAAAAGCAAGGTTTAATTGTTCAGGATAATACGAAAATTCGTATATTAATTTTTCTTCATGTTAAAATAATGTAAAAATAAATATTCGACAAGCTGTTGAATAAATTGCAAATGAAACTAAAAGGAAAAAATTAATTAGTTTTTTTCTAAATATTATGAAAACAATTAAGTATCTTACGTTCTAAAAAAGACACACAAAAAAAAGCCGATACGACAAAGAGTCTTCGAATGTTTGAGTTGTTTAGCAAAAATGATTGAAATACGTTAACAGTTTGTACGAGTTAAGGACACTAACTATATTGCCCTTATATGGTCGACAACGCGTAAATCCGCGCGCTAAGAGAAGAAACTGCACCGGCGACATTAATTTGTGAACGATTACGGACAGGCACCTGCTGCTGTTGCTGCTGCTATTCCTACTGCTGTTTCTGTTCCTGCTACTGTTTGTGTTGTTGCTGTTGTTGTTGTTTGTGTTGGGTACTGCGTGCAATGGTCTTATGAAGAAAAGAAACAGAAAGTAAGAAAAGGAGAGACAAAGGGGTCGCGGCTCAACAACGGCAGCGGCCATCGCGCATTCTTTCCTTTCGCAAACGTCACTCCTCCTTCTCCTCCTGCCCCCCTTCCTCAACCTTCTCTTCCTCCTCCTCCTCCTCCTCCTCATTCTGATCCACCTCCTCCTTAAAGTTCTCTTTTGCGGCGTGGACTCGCGTTTTCCTTCGTGCTTCGAAATCATCCGGCATTTCATTCTCGCTCAAACAAATATTTTTTTTTTCCTACCATTTCTACTACTACTAGTCCTCTCCCCCCTCCTCACCTCTTCTCCTTCCACCTAACTACCTTTCTATTCTAAGATTTTTATCGCGACTTTAACGCTGGATTTGAAAGAATTCGAAAAATTTTCGAAGATAATTGATGAGACAAGATTGACATTTTTTTACGAAAAAGTATAGTTTTGTTCGAACACATAGCACACGTGGGAAACCCAATTTTATATTTTCTTGCAACCTGTCATTGAAGCATGGGTCACGTAAAAATATATATTTGAATACAACGAGTGAATTGTACGTGTTTATGGTGTTTGTGTTTTTTAAACAACGATTTTCCTTTTCCCCGCGTAATTTTTTTTTCATATTATAATAATAAAATTAAATTAATAATTAAAATTTATAATTAAAAAATATTTTAATTGAATTATTTTCCAAGTGAATATTATTATTTAGATTTAAACTAAACACGTAAGTTGTAAAATATACCAGCATGCAATGTGTTTAAGAGATTTGTTTTTTCTAAATATTAAAGGAGATATTTGTATAGATATTCATATGGATAAATAGATATTCATATGGTTAATATGTGCATCGGTTGGAACCTGTTTTTCAAGTAACGTTGAAGATATTTGAGAGAGACAAGAGGTAAAAGAACATCAAGATGTTAATAAATTAATGTTAAGAAAGCGAAAAATTTAAATGTCTCTCTTTCTTTTTTTCTTTCCTTTCTTTATTTCTCCGTGTGAATTCATGGAAAAGAAAAATATCATAGCGATTTCTGAGAAATCGAATCTCGAGCTCCGTAGTTTAATTTATAGGCTGAACATCGAGAAGAAGAGGTACTTAATCTTTCGATTAATCGATAACTCATGGACAACCCACCCACGTTTTATTTCGTACGATACCAAAATGCCATTACCTTTTTTCTTCTTCTTTTTCAATCTTCTACGAATTTCGATATTTATCGTGTATCGGTTATCTCATCGGTGTTTTACAGACGTTAAAGAAGAATATTACTTTTATGCTAATGAAAAATACCAATCTATAGTATCTTTAGTTTTTATATTTAATTTATACTGACATTCGAATCCTCACGAAAGAAATAATAATAAAATAAAAAGTAACAACTTGAATGAATGATTCGATGAATTGAAGATGATGGTGACGATGATGACGACGACGATGACGATGATGATGATGTTAAAATAAAAAGGGTTCGAATGTAGAAGAAGACTAACACTTTAGGATGTGAACCTGATTAATTTCATAATTTTTAATTTTATGAACAGAGTTAGGGGGACACTCGGTTTCCGTTCGTTTAAGCTCGTTAATACCAACCTCCGCCTCTTTCTCTCTCTCTCTCTCTCTCTCTCTCTTTCTCTCTCTCTCTCTCTTTCTCTCTCTCTCTCTTTCTCACATAGACTCTCTCTTTGTGTGTTCTCTGTTAAAAGCGCGTATCCACGCGTTCTCCCGACGGTCTGGCATACTGAAGAGACAGCTCACTCGGTTTACGCAGTCATGTAAATTCATCCGAGTTAGTTGGCCTGTCACAAAGATGCAGAGACCTTTGCTCGTGAACGATCTACTCGTCTTGTCCTCTCTTCCTCTCTCTCTCTCTCTCTCTCATTCGTTGATTCGTTCGTTAAACCCTCCCCCTTGTCATAAAAGGGAACACGAAATTTCACTTGTCATATGAATTTGATCGATATTATATATCAAAAGGAGAAAACAATCGCAAGTAATCGAGACTCTTAGATAAATTAGTGTATCTTTCATTTATCATAAGTCATTTTAGATTCATTTATCGTAAATTGATCCTTGGCAACATCATACTCTACCAGTAACTTCTATAATATTAGTAATATTGTTTAAAAATAAACTACAAAGTTTTTCATTTGATATATCGAAACGAGAATACGATATTGTAATTGTATTTTATAAGAATAAATATTAATTTGTTATTCATGCAACATCGAATTTCAATTAGTCATAAAAATATAACTGATGAATGATATTTGTTGGTTGAAAATTAAATATCATTTCCAAAAAACCTTTATCCTAACTAAAAGGAAACAAAGAAATATTTCACTTGTCATAAATATGATCGATAAGCCAAAAAAAGATGAAACGCCAAGTTGATACAACTTTTATAGATTTACGGTTGAAAACCACTCGAAGGATAAAGAAAAAAAACCTTGATCCTTCTTTGCGAATTCTACTTTTGGAAATAAGAAACTAAAAACAATAACCAAAGATTTATTATTTGATATATAATTAATTCTTGTCGCGTAGTTACTATAAGAATTGTCTATGATGGAATATAACAAAAATGAATTCTCTCGAACAAAAAATGTATAAAATATAATTTTGTATAATTTATATCTAAAAACGGTTTATTAAACGTTTCAACCATAAAGACAAAAGATTTCAACTAACATAAGAAAGAAAGGAAAGAAAAGTATTAAAAAATAAAGAAAGAACGAGAGATAGAACTGGTCCTTATTTTAAGCTTTGGATACCGTGGGAAGTTGTTCGCGGGTCATCGCCAACTAAAACCTGACACATTGAGAGTTTCTCGAGTTCTTGTCGTGCATTTACCTGGACGGCTTCTTCTTCTTCTCACCTCGAATCGCCTCGTAAAAGTCCAACGGACTCGTTGCTACTACGCGATGATAATTGCCGAGATTAGGTTCTTCTGACTCCTGCGATAAAGTTTAAGAAAGAGAGAGAGAGAGAGAGAGAGAAAGAAAGAAAAAGATTAAATAAAGAAATAAAACCTACTCTTTTGCTAGTTAAAAATAATTTCTTTTCATTCTTAAGTTCAACATTATTTTTTTCTCACACCGATCAAACATTTATCATTTTTATTACAATTTTACCAAACGTGTGTCTCACTCGTTCTCAAATTGATTAAATAATTGAGATAACATTTTTGTTGAAATTTTAATAGAAAATAATTCACACGTAAATTGTTTGTTGGAAATTTTGGTACAAAGTAATTGAAATAATATTTTTTGTTGGCAGTTTTCGAAGAAAATAATTGAAATAAAATTTTGTATTGGCAATTGTGTAAGAAAATATAATAATTGTAAAAAAAATAACTCAACGAAATATTTTGATTATATTTCTTGAAATATAATAATCGAAATGAAGTATTTGTTAAGAGTGAGTATAAGAGAAGAATGATTGATAAGAATGAAAATAATAGAAGGACATTATTTATAAAGGTCAGCGAAAGAAAGTGATAGGTTAAAGTGAAGGGGGTTAAGAAATATGGAATAGAAAGGGGAAATAAAGAGAAAGAGAGAAAGAGAGAGAGAGAAACAGTGGGTAAGAGAGTAGGATATAAAATTAATAGTGATCTAGATTTCTAGATTGCGGAGAATGCGAGCAATTGCGAATCGTGGGAGTGTGGGAGACACGATATATGAAATTTAATACGTTCGACACAGAGACGTGGAACGTATGAAACAGCTCAACAGAAAGAGAAAGAGAGAAAGAGAGAGAATGGGAGAGAGAGAGAGAGATAGGGCGAGGAATTGAGAAGAGAGAAAAGGAAGGGCAAAGGGAGTGGGGGAAAATTGAGAGGTATACACATACATGATATAATAGAATGAGAAAGAGAATGTATGAGGAAAAGAGAGTAAGAGAGAGAAAGAGAGAGAGAAAGAGAGAAAACGAAGCTAGCAGAGACACATAACGAATGCCATTCCCGAGCCGCGTGGTTTCGCGCACATCGCATTATTGTTTGCCTTCAATTAAACTTCCATTTTATGTAATGCCCTGGCCGTCATTTACGTATCGCGATTCTCATAAGCCGCGACCTCATAACTTCCTTCTTATTCCTTATTCTTATTCTATGATAAAAGATTCTACCGTTTCGTAAATATTCAACATTTCAATAAAACATTTCTACATATGTTTATTAAAAATATTAAATAATACAATACAATATGTTTCGTACACCCGATAATTAAAAATATATTTTTTATCTATTGTTCGTGTAATTTTTTGTGGTAAATATACTTGATATTTTTAAATATAAATTATTCTTATTCCATGATCAAAGATTTGACCGTTTCATAGATATTTAACGTTTCAATAAAACAATACAAATTGTTTCGTACACTTCTAATAGTTTAGAATTTATTTTACTTATTCCATATTTAAATATAAATTATTTTATTGCATTTTAATATTTAATAGCAAGAGAATTGAAATATTGAAATAATTGTATTGTAGAAAAATTGTAATAAACGTTTCCATGTATTTATGATGAATCTTAAATGTAGGTACTGAATTCACAACTTAAAATTTCATTTCCAATGTTTTATCATATATATATACATCGAAAGATATATTTATTATATTTATCATTTAGGTATATTTACTTGATATCGAAGGAAGGATTTGGAAAGAAGTGAAACGGCAAGATATATCCCATTAATTAAGACTCTCCAGATGTTTGGAATTACTTCCTTTCCGAGATTCATAGCCAGTCCTGCCAGAAATATCCCCCCTTTCTCCTCCTCTTCCTACACCACCACCACCACCACCACCACCTTCTTCTCCTCTTCTTCTTCTTCTAACCTTCATCTTTACATCCATCGATTTTCCAACGACTCTAGTAGGAAAGATATAACGATGACGACGAATACGACGATCCTCTCTCTATCTCGACTTTTGCTTATAACGACGTTGACGAAATTTCCATTTCAATCTCGCACCCAACCCAAATTCTCTCTCTCTCTCTTTCTCTGTCTTTGTCTTTTGCCATTTCTATCTTCGTTCGATTAAATTACGAAAATATTCCTCGAACAAAATTTCACTATTGTTGGAACGAAATACAATTAATAGTGCTCGTCAGATCGAAAATCGTCACCTGAAACACACAAACATTGAAATTGTTAATAATAAAATTCATAAACATTCTTAGAAATATTTACTTTCCTTATCAAATTATTTAACAATTAAAATATATTACTTTTTCTTATTTCATAACTCTTTCTATTTATTCTAAACATTATCAAACAAAATTGAATCTTTTGAATTACTTAAAAATCAATTAAATCTTTGATTACTTCTTTGACGTATAATAAAATTCGATACGTGTCTAGAAATTTGGATTAATTGAAAAATAATTTCACGTAGAAACATTTCATTGATACCAAAATGAAAATTACTTTCCTAGCAATAGAATAATTTAAGTAGGGGTTCAGTTAAAAATCTACAACAAAAAAATGAAGTTCCTTCGATAATCATCGTACGCCGATAAAAAAGAGGTAAAATCATTATCCCTTAATACATTTGTTACATTTTTATTAACTCCTAGCGAATATATAAAGAAATAAAATCATTGGTTCTCGACGTTAGGACAAACCCTTTCCCCCTACCACCCATTTTACGATAAAATATCATCCTCCTCCACCTCGTATCATTTTCTTTTCCACGTCCTACATAAAATACCGATTCGTTCATCCTCGTCCTATTATTTTCCACAATCTTCTACGCTTCCTAACCATCCTGCAATAATGTTAAGTCGTAATCCTATATTATCCGAACCGGGGGAACCTCTCAAGGACATCGTCATTCGCTCGACACTTTTCACAATCTCACATGACAAACGTAGAACCAAGCGCTACAAGTCAAACCGATCGTGAAATCGTATCTTCTTCTTCTTCTTCTTCTTCTTCTTCCTTTGCAATGAGATACGCATGAGAGTTTATGCGAATAACCAACGGAGATAGAAATAAATAAATAATGAAAAACAAAATACCATGTTGGAGTAGACGAATAAAAAGAAAGAATTGAGTTGTGTAGTTGAAGAATAGAAGAAATCGAATGGTGAAAATGAAGACATTTCATAGAAACACAAATAAAACCAAAAATTGATGGGAAGATGGTCGTGGATTGTTGAAAAATGAATACAAATGAAAATAATAATAATAATAATAATAATAAAATGAAGTGAGAATATATCGCAGAGGATAGATGGTTGATGAAAAGACACAGAGAGGGTTTTTGAAGAAGAAAAAAGGAGAGCCCAGGGAGGGTTAGAGGGGAGGGAAGTAGGGAGTATGAGACGGTCGCACGCATGCATGCATACAATGGTACGGGAACGATCGTCGAGCCAAGGATGCATTTTATAGGTCCGATGCCTTTTATAGTCCGCGGGACTGCAGGCGGCTCTAAAGAGACTTCTGCTGCCGAGATGAGGAATCCCGTGCAATTAAAGGCTTATTGCTTGCATATCTCCGAATCGATCCGCCACTAAAGTGAGTATTGGCGTTGGTAGTAAAAGGTGCTCCTAGATAACCAACGGACTGCTTGACCACCAAGTCTTTTTCTGATCCACCGATTTCTCGAATTTAAGTTAACCAGGAATGGCTTTAGACCGATTCTTAAACCTTTTCTTCGTTTTTCTAAACAGCTTAAAAAATAATTACTGCTTTATTTCAATTTTATTCGTGGGTGTGTTTGATTCCTTTTGCTCGGTATATTTTTATCAAATAAATTCAAGAGTTATTCATGAACGTTGGATAATTATTACTTTCTTAAATAATTGCCATCTACTTTAATTTTATTCGTATGCGTATGTGTTTGATTTTTTCTTCTGCATATAATTAAAAATAAATTCAAGAATTATTCTAACGGTGAACATTTCATATAATTTCTTTGAATATTTGTGTGACATTTAATAATAATATAAATTTGTATAAACAAAATGAACATATGTGTGGTTTTATAAGAAGAAATTTGGATTGGGTTCAAAGGATGATCTATGATTTGATTGGTTCGAGAATGGTTCGAAGCCATCGCTAGACGAATGAGATCGCGGCCGAAAAGGACTGTAAATATTTTCCTGCCGGGCCATCTCTCCCTCTCCTCCTCCTCCTCCTCACCATCTCTCTCACTCTCTCTTCTCTCTCTCAAAAGAGAGGAAGAGGGAAGAGTAAACGGGGTGGGTTTGTATGGTGGAAGTGGTCGATTTTATGATTTTATGGCTTTCATTTTATGTAGCTGTCGATTAGATTCGCGGTACCGCTTTTTACGCTCGTTTCGCTTTTTATATCGGCGCAAAAAACAGGATGAGGGTGGCAGGGGGTAGAAGAGAGAGAGAGAGAGAGACAGACAGAGAAAGAGAGGAAGAGAAAAAGCGATTACTATGACGCACCGCGAACATTCTCACTTGCTTTTTACGACATAGTCGAGGTACGATTCGATAGGTCGATCAAATTCCCGTCTTCCATGTTTCCACCCTCCTCCTCCTCCTCACCTCTCTCTCTCACTCTCTTTCTCATCTTCACGATCGATTAGCTTATCGTTTGGTCCAAATTTACTCCAGCAATAAAACGTTAATTTTATTATTTCCTTTTACCTAGGAATAAAAACCATCACCACCACTACAATCTTTAATAATAACCAAAAATACACTTCGAAATTACATTTATCCTAAAAAAAGAAAACTGACAAAAATTATAATCCAAAGCTTATAACGACAATGTTGTGGTCGATTGTAAGAATTAGAATTCTAATTTACCTCGTCACCCCTCAACCCCTCACCCAAGTTTCTCCCGTTATTGCCTATTTAATCGTATTCCTGTATTTAAAATTAAAATTTTCGTAGTAACGGTTTCTCTTAAACATTGCTCGACGTGTTGCTCATTGCTACATTACTAATTTCCGCCCTGGGCCATACACACATTGTTCTAACACACACACACACGTGTGTGATACACTAACGTATGTATCAAACGTGTGTATCAAACTTGTATATCAAACACACCGATACCGCCATTTGGTTTCTAAAAGATAAATAGATGGATAGATAGAGTGAGTGAGACAAAATGAGATCAAGAAGAGGGGTAGATGAGGGGTGAAAGGGGGGTGGGGAGAGTTAAAGATAAAAAGAAGATAATACGTCCACCTACAAACCAATCTATTAGGCGCCATCTCTCTGACTGCTCACTTACATCGGCCTGTTTGAAAGAGAGTGTTCCCCTTAAAACTCATTTTCCCCCTACACTCCCTTCCCGTCCCTCCCCCGCCACCAACCTCCTTCTCCACCTCCTCCTCATCATCATACTCATCCTCCTGTTCGGTTCTTACTCTCTGTCGTCATCATCTCTTTCCATCTCTCTCTCTCTCTTTCTCTCTCTCTATCACTCCCTTTCTGTTTCTTTCTATCTTTGAACAGGGGTCCCCTACAAACTCCAGCACCGGAAGCTGACCGATGGTGAACACCTACGCGCGCGAATTACTCCGACGCTTCTATCTCGTGGCAAACTACATCAACTACTACTACTACTATTACTAATACTACTATGATTATTATAGTAACACAGAGCTACAGCAAGACACTAGCCAACAGTTTCAAGTACGACCGGATTGAAACTAATCAGTTAGTAACGTCCAACGAACTCTCGAATGAATTATCTTTTCCCTTTCGATATTTCTATATTTTTTTTTTATATTTCTTCTTTCTTTTTTTTTTCTTTACTCTCGCTGAATTCGAGAAATCGAAAGTGAATTTTTTCGGCGGTTTAACCTGTCGTTAGTGGCATATACCGGGAGCATCGTAAACCTTTCGTCGCGGATACGAAAATCTTGAATAAAGAACTCGTATCCTTCGATCGTAAAGTTTGTTTCATTTCCAATTTGAGTCGTAAATTACCTCATCTCTCCCTCGTCTACCCCACTCTCCCCCACCCCCACTGTTCCTCCCGTTTGATCGTTCTCCTAGCAACTTCTCATACAATCTTTTGATATTCGTTATTATTTACGATCGAGCTAATCGAGAATATTTTTTTTTCAAACTCACCGTTCAACCGTGTCCTTAACCCCGTCTTACCTCCCACATCCTTTGGATTTACACATCTTCATTTCGTTTGTTAGTTTTACCAGGAAACTTTTTCTTCTTTAGTATATTTTCACAGATCTATCTTTCATTGATCATTTTTATAATAAACTTATATTGCGTTTGTTTGGGACTTTCATATAAGACTCAAAGTCTGCCGGAAGTGCACAGTGCACAGTAGGCAGGAACTGGAATAACCTTGTCCTTAAGGACTTATGATAGAAATTGTAACCGAAAACATGGGATAGAAACTGTGGATCCTATTCTTTGCTCTTGATTCTGCTCCTGTTTCTTTTTCTTTTTTTTTAACATATTCAATAATATTTTATTAAATCATATTAATTCCTAAAAGTCTTGAATTATGTTTAATTAATTCCTTGTAGCATATAAAAAATAAATAATATTTTTGTTTCGAGATATTTTTAGAAAAAAAGTAATCATAGGAAATAATTTATGAAAATAATTAGTTAATAATTTTTAATAAAAGTAAGTATTGTTAATCTAACTTCACTCAACTTTACCGGTTCATTTTTAGTTCTCTGAATAAGTCTGAAGGACATAGACGAGTTTCTCTAATGTTACTTCTTGCTTCTAAAGATTAAAGGAAGGAAATGAATTAGAAAAAAAGAGAAAGAGAGAGATGTATTATACTTGAGCACACATGCCAGTACACTGTCGTCAAAAAGTTTGAAAACCATTTAAAACCAATTACCATCAAAATCAAATACCGATCGATTTTACAACTAAAATTACGTTTTAATTTTTTCAGGTTAATTTGGACCGAAAACTATCCAACCATTGCATTAGCTTTTCCTTCCCAGTGAGGTAAGCTGAAATTACTCATAGTCAACTCAGTTTAATAATTTTTATATAAAGTTCACCATTCGGTTAACAATTCTTTAAAACAACAGTAAATTAATAATTGAAAACGCATAAATAACAATTGCATTAAAAACATTCTATGCAACTTGGATATTTTTCCTATCCTTCAAATTTGTCTGCCTCAAATAGTTAAAAGATTCGTAATATTTTCTGATTTTTCTAGTCGATTCAAAACAATACAATTTGTTGCATTAACTAATATCCTGTTTAACCGGAATTTATTTTAAAATTCTAAACTTTTGTTCGGTATTGTATATATGTGCTTACGTATAAATATATGTGTGTGTGTGTGTGTGAGCACACCGGCGCCATAGTTGTAACAGGCAAGTGTGTAATAAGATATCCGCGGATACTCGAAGTCCTCAATTGACTAATTTACCGGCAGTTAGCGGCTATCCGAGCGCTTAGGTCATTCCAACCGTGGCCGGTCATTCGGCCTGAATAATTTATAACCGCCTGTTTACGAGAATTGAGAATAATGAATTTCAACGGCGAACTCACTCCGACGCATCATTGATGCTGATACTGAAAACCTTCCTAAGTCAAACCTCCCCCCAACCTTCTCCTCCCCACCCCCACCTCCTCCTCCTCCTATTCCTGCTCTTAGGACGCCCTCAACATTGTATTCATCGTCAGTCATAGTCATCACTTCTTGGTTATTAACTTAACTCGGATATTCGTTATTAAATGAACATGAACTGGATGACGTTATTAACGTTGTTCGCGAAAAAAAAAGAAATGATGAAGAACGTTAACGGATCCTTCTACGAAGATTATTATCGTCTATCTCGCGTCCTATCTTTTTACTTACGATATTAAAACCGACCTTGACCATTAAGAATCGTTTTCATAACTCTCGATTAAATACTTTATTCGAGATATACTATTCCAACTTAACTAACTAACTTTTACCTACTCGAACGGAATCCTTAGTGTTTATTTTTATGATGATCTTTACGATTTATACTGAATCGAATTCTTTTGATCGTTGAAATTTACTCAATGATTTTATAGTTTTTTTTGTTTATAGTTAATTGTAATACACGAACAAAAGTAAAATGGTTAACGTTAGGAAAAGTTCTCACGAATTTTGAAATATTACGAATTATCTTTTGAATATCTTCGAAAAATACTAATGCAGTATGGATTATGTCATTTCGTAATACAGACGAGATCGAAATTTAAGCTTAATTTGATTTAGACAAATATTTAACTAACTTCTTTCCTTGAATTTATTTTTAAAAAAATATGAAAGTAATACGTCTTTTTACAAATGATTTAGAAAATAATCCTCTCGAGTATAATTTGATGACACGTGGTACGAACTTTTGAACTTTTAGAATTGAAAATGTACAAATAAAAGTCACACATACAAAATTTGAAAGGGTTCGTAAAAAAAGAGTGGATAATTCGTTGAAAAGAAGAAAAAAAAAGAAATATAAAGAAGAACAAATAAGATGAGCGTGAGAACTAAAATCTTGAAAAGAGTATATACTATCATTCGTCAAGGACGAATATTCAACCTAGGACACTACTATGAAAACCGGTAAGCAAATTTATTCTTCTTTGCTGAGAGCAAAGCGACGTCTAGGAGTACCGCATCCGGTCGTGTCATTACTCCCTTTTCACGTACCTCGTTAAGTCAGGACACCTCGCTTGTGACCCCATAAAAAGTATCATGGATTTAAAAAAAAAAAAAACAAACGAACTATAGTTACAATTATTTCAATGAATCCCTTTGTGAAATCTTAATTTTCTATTTATTGATTTTAATAATAAATTATCGATCTTAATAACACAAAATTAAAATTGATTTAATTCATCAGTCAATAATCCGATTTCGGATCAGAAAGATGGAAAAAAAAAATCAAAACCGTTTCATGAGCTCATTAAAAGATTATTTTCTTACTCGTGACAGTACGAAGAATGATTAATGTAAAGGATTACGTTCTATAGAAAGAAATAATATAACAAAAAAGGAAACTATTTTCTCTTGGATGTTGAATTTCAATTATTCGAGAACTTTGGGACAAATTTAAAATCGATTTAGGAGAAAAAGAAGAAAAAAAGCAGGGGACAAGAGAGGAAAGGGGAAAAACAGGGTTATTCGAAATTAACATATATACACTCACACATGTTTAAACATAAACCGACCTTCTGATTAAACTGTCAAAATTGAAATTGAAAAAAAAGACATTTTATTTAGGATTTGTGTTAGAAAAAAAAAAATTCGTGTAAAAAAGTATAATGGTGAACAGTGTTGTTTCAAAATTGTATAAAAAAAAGAGTTAGGTTTAGATATATTTTACAATAAATATTTTTACTATAAAATAATCTACAATGTTTGTTACGATCATTAATCTGTATTAAATCTTGACTTCTTATAATTGTATTTTTTATTTTTGTATTAATAGGTTAACTCCGCTAACATGATCGTTGGGTCAATGGTCATTGGTTGCCGGTCCTAAGCCCGGATAAAAGAAGAAAGGTTGTTGTTGGGCCAGTTTAGTACCCTAACACAAAAAAGATAAAAATGCTCACAGAAGCAAAATCCCGTCTCGGAAATAGAACCAAATACCCGCTTTAGAATAGAACTGATACTTCAATAACAACACGAACAAAAAGAAATTATACGATTTGAAAAAATACAAATTTAATACTAAATAGAAAAATAAACAGTGGAATGAGCATGTCAACGGGATAGAAGACAAAAAGAAATTCTGACAAACCTCCGATAGAACACAGAAACGTAAATCGTTCTCGAAAAAGATGGACCGACAATCTGAGTAAAAAAGGCAGGCGGATGAAGATTAAACAGGCCTTTCGTCTAAATCAAAGAAGGAAGAAGAAGAAGAAAAAGTATTGGTTCAATCCCATAAATAAAATAAAATAAAATTAATCGACTCTAGATGATGACCGAGAATCTTCTCTCGATTCTTATTCGTGGTTAGTACGTTGGAATAATGGGATGGGGGGAAGGGGGTAGAATTTTACCGCCCGCATGAGCTCAAATCGAAACTCCCGGACGTATCTTTCCTCTCTTTTGACTGTTTTGATGACAGGGCGACGCGATAAGTGAGCGACTAAAGAAGAGTAAAGGCTTTTCCTCCGGTCGTCTCTTCGCTACCAACCCAGAAAAGAGAGAAAGAGAAAGAATGAGAGAGAAGGGGAGTTGAGGGGGAATGAGTGAGGGGGAGGGGAAGGGGATAGAAGTATGGTGGAATCCGTTGCAAAAGCGTGGAACGAACTCGAGCGTGCGACATCCTTGTGTATCGTCGGATATACGACGCTTAACTCGAAGAGACGGGCGAGCTCGCGTAAACGCGGAAAGGGGACATTATCGTAGCTCAAAACCGTGAACTCCAGCGACTCTGCGACAAATCAAATCTCTCTTCAGACTCTCCGACTGCCGAGAAGAGAATAAGAGAGAAAGAGAGAGAGAGAGGGGAAAGAGAGGATTCGCGAGAAATCGTAATGGAGTTGCCATAGTTGGAATTTCACCAAACACCAGCAACAGCACTTTTCTACGAACCATTGAACTATCATCTCCAGTCGTTCGTTCCCATTCATTTGTTTCATTCCGTATGTTCAATTGTTCGATTGTTCAATGATGTGATCAACTACTATTCTCTATTTAATTTTGTATATTTTCTATTATATCTTAATATGTTTCTCTTGGAATAAATTAATGTTGCAGATTAATCGATTTTTTTAATTGGTTAAGAATTTGTTTCAGTTATTTGACCATAGTCAGTTGTTTAATCGTTCAATTATTTGAGTTGATGAACTATTCTTTTAACATCGAATTTTTCTTATCAACAAAACATGTCCGATAAAACGATTTATTTAAGAATTTTGACGATTGATGAATATTCAAATATAATTTCATATTTAATAAATAATAATTGAAACAATACAAATACATGCTTAGTTTAATACCTTACCACTTTATACAAACGAATCATACAAATAGGTAAAGTTAGTATTAAAATATTAATCCAAGTTAATAGAGTATTACAAAAATCTTAACAAAAGAAGTCGCATGTGATATACATCAAAATTATGCTAACACACGAGTATCATAACTACCAAATATTACCAAAAAAAAAACGTAATATTCGACCAATTAGATCCTCAAATAAAATAAACAAAAAAACACGAACCCTCTGTAAACATTATCATCCACATTACCGATAAACCATTGACAGAAGTTTAAAAGAAAAAAAACACCAAGAAAATATAAAAAGAACGTGTAAAAGAACAAAGTTAGAGATCTTTCTGCTCTAATTGGTAATCTTCGAAAGAGATAAAGGAAAAAGGGTCGAGGGAGCGTATCGAGGGACGTACGAACGTTCAAACGAACGTACGAACGTACGAACGAACGAATGAACGAACGAACCTAACCGGCGACTGTTGGACGCGGGTGCCAGGTTGGTTTCCGGTGAAATCATCGCGCCTCCACCGGCGCGAACAATCACGCGGCCATAGTTAATACGGTCGAACGAACTTTCATGGCGGTGAGCGGCTAATGTCCCGGCCAGACACACTCGTCGCCTCGATTTTAAACCAGAAAGAAAGAAACAAGATTAAAGAAAATAAGTATATAGATATCTGGTGAAGAATTAAATAAAGAAAGTAAGAAAGATATATCCAAATCTCAAACATACTAATACAATTAAAGACAGACCGATACACACACACAGACAAATTGACTGACTAACTGACTGACTGACTGATAGGACAGAGTAGGAAGAATATCAAATAAGGAAGTTGAAGATAAAAATAATAAAGTCTCCTTTGTATGTGTTCCCACCTCTAAGAATAAAACTCCAAGAGAAAGAAATGGTTTTGGATCATGAAAGAGAGAAAAAAAATTGCAGTTGTGGTGGGAGGAGAAAAGATATTTCCCACGTATCAAAGAACACTTATACGAATGCATTTAAATATGCACCTAATGTTGAGAGTATTTGTAAAATAAATAAAAAAAGAGAGATTAAATGATAGAGGAATAAGAATCGTTTCTTAATAATCATGAAACAGGTGAGAAGGGGAAGATTGTCAGGTAGGGTGGTGGGGGGAGGAAGAAGAAAGTAATTTATAGAAGCCGGAAAGGTGTAAAAGAAATTAGATAAACAGTTAGAAAAATTCTGAGGTTTGCCATGCGTGAGTCCGACGGCAACAACAGCGTTAACCCTGGACACTTTTTATTTTGTTGTTTTGTTTTTATTATACTTGTTCTACTGTTATAACGTCGGACAAACTAAGTTTGTATTATTGTAAGTAATTTTAGTTAAAAGTTGTCGTACCGTGGCTAAACATCTTCTGGATTATCAAAAGAACCTGACAACACGTCCCCTAATCGCGGCGACGGACACGATAATCGTCCAGACGGTTACTCGTCACAGCTCGCGACGATTCCTTCATCTTCTTCTTCTTCTTCTTCTTCTATTCTTTCTTTCTTTTCCTTTTTTTGCAAATTATCGGATATAATAACGGAATTTTTTGGAGACTCGTTGGAAAGATCGTGATCGGTCATTCTTTTGTTCTATTCTTTTGAATTATATTCTTTCTTTAGATGATACTGATTGTAATTTAGATTTTAGAAGGAAGGTGTTTTTAATCGGTGATAAAAAATTAGAATGTTTTTAAAGGATTGGTATAATTTGTTTCAAGTTAAATAATTATTTAGTAGGAAATCTAAATCATAAGATTTAGCTGAAAACTTTTAGGATTTATTTTTAAATATTTTTGATACTAAAGTACAATGTTGTTCATTTTATTAACAAATAATTAATAATTTTGTTTTCTTTTTGTTTTTTAGTCCTGAGATTAATTGTTTCTTTGATTCAAGATGTCCAGGATGCTGATTAATTTCCAAAACTACATTTTTCCAAACAAAATAATTATCCTATCTACAATTATTTAAAAAGTTTAATATATCTTGTTATCAAATCTTTTATTAAAAATATTATAACCGTAATACATTACTTTATATTTATTTTAAATCATTTGTAACGTGAATTGATTCCAAATATTTGTGTAAATTTGTAAACACTCTCATTGGAAATCTTATTTATTGTATAGAAAAATAATTGAACCTTCAGATATAAAATTGAAATTATCAAATTGTTTTCAGTAACAGAAAAAAAAACAAACACGCAGTTAAAATATTTAACAAATGTGTAGCTAAAAAGAATGTGAGATTGATAATACAAAGCATAATAAAATAAAAGAGAGAGAGAAAGAAAGAGAAAAAGATTTTTGCTGTAATAAATGTTAACCAATTAGTTCCGATAAATCTCAATTAAACATGCTAGCTCACGTAACCCAGCTTAATTTCGATTTTCCTATATTTACTATAAGGACACTCCTCCAGTGTACTCAGGGTTTTTATTAAACGTCTCGTATTCGTTCGCATCGCTAAGTGTAACTAATTTCAAGTAGTTGGAAAGTAATTAAATCATGCTTCGCTCGTTCCTAATTCTCTAACATAATGGCCGCCGGTATTTTCTGCATGATTATTCGAATAAATCCCTTCGAAGGCTTCGAGGCAATTACGAACCAATCGATGTAGAAACGAAACGATGGAAAGCCATCAAATCCTCTCCCACCGACTGTGTTTTCATACGAAATTCATTTACAAAAGCTTTCATGGGATAACCCAAGTTTTCTCCGAAAACACATACAATTTATTACTTTTTTTTTTAAACAAATCAACTCTCGATAGAAAATAATTCAATATATTATTACAATTTGATCTGAGAAAAGTTTTATCAAAATATTCTATCACGGAATTATTCGAATATTCAAAACTTTATTATCAAATTGAATATTTTCAATTATTTGACTAAATCAAAGAATTATTATTTGAAACATTCATCAAAGTCATTTAATAAACCCTTTTCTCTTCGAGCTTCAGATATATCCGGCATTCACACATTTCTGCGGTGTGTTTCCTTTCGGTGACGGCACTTTGACTGACCAGACTCCCGAAATGAAAAGATTTATAATAAATACTATTATTTCTCGAATTAATTAATAAATAAATATTAAATATAATTTTAAAAAAAAAAAGGTAGAAATAAAAATTGTTACATTTGATATTTAATGTTGATACAAAATAAGAGGGTTATCTTTTATTTTCTAGGGACTATCTAGATCGAGTATGAATCGAGCGGCTTTTTGACTATGTCAACGAAGTAACATAACATAAGAAAAAGGAAAAAAGAAAAAAAGAAAGATGGTTCCTCTGTTGAAGATTCTTAGTAACGATAAGAAACTATGGTGCGGTGTGGTCAGAGAATACCGACACCGACATTGTGGAATCCGAAAACACAAAAAGAAAAAGAAAATGTAGTCAGAGAGAGGACCGTAACCAGATCCCGTTAAGACACTAGATCGCAGCTTCTCCACGAAATGCGCAATCTTCGAAATCAAACGAATGCATAGATCATTCTAAAAATACGTTACCAACACCATCATCTTACGGTTACTTCTGTCAACCAACCAACACTATCTGGCCGAGTGTTAATCTCTTCTGTTTCCACCTTCTTCTTCTTCTTCTTCTTCTTCTTCGTATTCGTATTCGTATTCGTATTCGTCGTATCCTTATTTATTTATTTTTATATTTTTCTAACACCGTGTCCTGCACAGTTCTGTCCGAGAGTCCAGAGGTGGTGTAATTTAAAGCGTCAGAGCGATAAAGTATCCGCATAACTCCTTTTGAATTATTTCAGTTATTTCACTATTAGATATGGTATGCGGCTTTTCAACAGTAACGCCGAAACAACCATAATACAGTTCAACTTCGGTTTAAGAGCAAATTCGTTTGGAGAAATGTACTCTACCGAATTCAATACTCACAAGTTTTTTTTTCTTCGATTTTATCCAATAGTTCAAACATGATTTACTTTTTTTCTAAATTCTACTCAACACGTGACAGATCACATGTACTATTTTCGGTAATGGTTGAAACTCACTTTTACGTAATATGTGTACAATAATTGTTGATTTTAAAATAGGGATTCGTTAATTGTTAAAATTTTATTTCACATAATTGAGAATCATAGAAATGTATATTTTAAAAACTATACAATATTTTGTTTAATAATTTGAAAACAATCTTTAACAATTAGTGTTTTCAACATTGTTCAATCCGTTTACTGATTTAGATGCATACACTGTTGTGATTTACTATCACTCGAGATGTTTGACATTTAAATAAATGCAAAGTGAATGAGAATAAAAAAATATTTAATTGTTGAATTATTTCTGATACAATCAGAACGTAGTTTAGAAATTTGATTAAAAATTTTTTGGTGATTTTTTTTATCGATGAGAATAATCTTGATATAGAAGATAAAGATTTTCCTTAAAGATGATTTCTAACTAGTTTCTAACAACTTCTTACTCCTATTCGTCTTCTTATCATTTCGATAGACTTTATGGCTCGAACATAAAATTGATTAGATATTCGGCTGACATAAAGATCCTTCTTATTCCTTACTTGACCTGTCTGTCACTGATATCTACGTCACATTTAATCGAATCTTTAGCACTAGCCTTCGTTTCACTCTAATCTGCTGATTAACGTGATTGAACTGACATCGGGAATCCGATTATATCGCAAATCGTAATTATCCGTAGATGAATTTCATATTATTTAAGGAAGACAAAAAGTGATATCTTTCGGATATATCCATTCAATAAGTTCTTGAACAAAATCTTATTATTTAAGAATACCTATACCTTGAGAAAATCTTTAAGTAAATTCTATCATTTTTAGTTCTCTTTAATTATTATCGTAATGATAAACTTATCAGAGAATAATTAGAAACTTCGTGGTAATGCTATTTTAAAATCATAAATCGAACAAGTCTAATTTCATTTAGAAATAATGATTGAAGCGTATGAGAAAAGAATTTCATTATAACAATTATAATATTTAATTGTAAGAAAATTGATAATATCGATGGTAAATAATATCAAAAATAATTTCTAAGAAATCAATAATTTTGTAATTATTTTACACAAATTGTTTGTCTAGTCAATCGAACAATGATTGTATCAATAAACAACGTTTAAATAACAATTATAGAAACAACCAAAACAACATTTGCATTTATTAATTTCAAAATAATTGCAAGTATTAAAAAATACAAGTATCCATTAAATCAATAAATAAAGACAAAAAAAATTAATGCAACAATGATGATTGGATTGATATCGTCATTAAAGTAGTACACGCTTTCTCGAATAAGTTTAAAAAGATTGCCATAAGCGATATTAGAATAAGATGTCTAAGATGTGTTTCTTTCCTATCTACCTTCTAACGTAACAACAAACCGGATGAACTGAACACGGGTTAAATGAACAAAGGAAAAACAGTCTATGGTATGGTATGGTATGGAGTGTAAAAAGGAAAAAAAAAATAAGAAAAATATGAAAAAAAAAAAGAAAATAATAAGAATAAGAATAAGAAAGTCGGCGAACGCAAACCGGCGTGTCAGGGAGGCAAGTCCAACGATCAAGATCGCAAAATCTAGCCTAAGGCCATTCAACACACACACACACACACACACACACACACACATACACATAATACACATATATACAGGTACCTTCCTTCGACTTGGGTATATTTATATCGGTGATCTTACTGGCTGAGTTTTTCCGAGGCCTAAGGCAACACAACTTTTACATCGATGCTTTTAAACAGAAAGAGAGAGAGAGAGAGAGAGAGAGAGAGAGAGAGAGAGAGAGAAAGAGAAAGCTACTATAAATCGGTGTGAAACAAAATAGTAGACACATGTACACACACACATATACACAGCATATGAGCACTCACTGAATATGAATATGAAGGAGAAAGAAGAAAGAAAAAAATAATGCGTGCAGGTCATGCGTGAGCAAGTTGGGTCTTCTCATTGCAATTCTTACCTAAGGATATGCGCATTAAGTTAGGGTGAAAAGACGATGATTAGTGTTCATTAACGCTTATCAATAATTATGTTTCTATATTTAACACATAATTATCGCTACCATTTGGTTAAATCGGTAATATATATTTCGGTTTTTGGTATTCACAATATATTCAAGCAAATACACATGCGTACAAATTTGATCCACATCGATAAAACAATATTGTATTTATCTTTTTCGTATAAATTGTGTTAATTATTTAAATAATTTAATATATTTATAATATTTTATAAGTTGTTATTTGTTTAGATAATTATTGTTGTTGTTGTTTGACGACAATGATTGCATTTTCATCTACACTTTACTTACGTGCATACGAGTTTGCTGATTCGGATAAGACGCAACATTGTCTTATTATTATTATTATAATTATTATTTCAAAGTTAAGTTAATATCTCGTTTGAATTGTTAATTGTTAAATAATTAAATATATTTACAAGATAAAGTTGTAATTTATATTCGAATATTGTGTTCTCGTTGTACTTGTTTCTCTTTTCTTTTTATTTTTGTTGATGTAACAGATTGCAATTTATTTCTTATTAATTCCAAGTTTCAATGTAATTTTGAATTAAAACAGATATATCTGAAGGTAAAGAAGAACTAATAATAAAGTCACTGACTCGTAACTTCATTTTCCCAGATAAGATGCGTTATTACATTCGCGTTCTTAATACCACGGTCACGATTAAGCTCTTGGTCATTAATAAAGATAGAACGCGAATAAAGATGCATTGATTATTTATGAGATCTTAGAAGATACTCCTCACTTTTTCATTTTTTTCTTTCTTTCTTTCTCTTTTGTCTTACCTATCCTATTAGATTTTCCACCCTTCCAAGAATAACAATTAATTGTAATCAAGCAAGTGAGTAGTGCGTATAACGCATTAAATAATTTTTACAAAGAGTAAGTGAGTGAGAGAGAGAAAGAGAGATAAAAAGAAATATGTATAATGTGTGAATGTAAATATATATATAATGTGTGTTAACTTCAACCACCAACACTGATTAATGGGCATTGAGACTAACGAAAGAAACTACTTCTTTTTTAAGACACACCATAAGGGTGATCTTAATCGTTTATGAAATATCTACCTTACGATATTATGCGTATATCGTTGATAATAATATTGTAAAATCATGCTACTGAACTCAATGTAGAAAATATATTCCATTTGGTATCATAAAAGTCGTATTCGAAGTTATCATTATGTCATTCCAATGTTGCTAGATTTAATCTTCAAGGTTAATAAAAATCTCACCTTGTGGAATAAAATATTTTATTCATATTTTAGTTAAATATTGTAGCATAAAAAAAAAATAAAAATTCAATAAATCAAAGTCATCGTATTTCAATACGATACTCGAACTATATTCACAACTTCAACATTAAATCATTAAATTATTTATTCAAGAATAAAAATGGTACGACGTGTCCGAAAATAAATTCGATAAATCATTTTAATCGAATGACGATATTTCTGACACTGATTATCTAATTTTATCAAGAAAAAGAATATAAATGTAACCTTTTTGAAACGAGCATTACAAATGATTCAGAAAAAATATGATTGAAAAAAAATAAGTAACTAATCAAATAACTAAATTATTAAATAAATAAAGAAAGAAAAAAAATAGAAGGAACGAGCTAGCACAAATGATCATCCTCCTTGGTTTCTCTTCTTATCTCCTCGTAGATGTTCTGATAACTCGTCCTCCTACCTCGTTGTGACTCGAATGAAGCTAAGAAACCCGTAGAAAATCAAGCAAGGAAGCATGCAAGGAAGAAAGGAACCCAACAAGGAAGCACAGAATCAAGCAACCAAGCATGGAAGGAAGAAAACCGGTGAACAAGAAGGGTTTGTTTTGTTCCTGGGGTATATTAATTTAATTCTTTGGATAGCCGATAGATGCCGGAGGAAGAAGGACGAAATCTACAGGGTGGTGATGTCGGTGACGCCAGCAGAGGTTGCTTGTGGGAGTTGAAAGGTGGTTTGGTAGGGGTGTTTCAGGGGGTTTTGGGGGTTTCGAGGGTTTCAGGGGCTTCTGGGGTTTCGAAGTAGGGATGATGTTGGGTTGGTGGGTTGATGGGCTGGTTGGTGGATGGGTGGGGGGAGGGGGGGAGGTTGGCTGCTTCGTTCAGAATTTGAATATTCATAGGAAAGAGGGAATAGAGATCGGGTGTAATAGAATTTAAATTAAGGAAGAGGGGCCGAGCTGAAACTGTATAGAGAGTTCCATAATATGATAATGTTCCTTCTATCGATATATTCCAAAGGCAGACCGGTGTCCGTCGGGAGCTCGAAAATAGCTCTAGAAATTTTCCTACCCCCGTCGATTGACCCCCCTCCCCCTACACACATTAACACCTATATCCCACCTCAAACACATCAAACCTTTCTACCTGTCTCCTCATTCACAGGCCCCTGTTATTATGTTCCTTCGGTTTCATAGTGTCACCCTTCGAAAGGTCGCGATTACGCGATTAAAATCCCTTCTAACGTTAATCGTGGTATCAATCTGTCCAAGGGACATTAGTTTTCAATTAAAACACCTTCGACGTTTAACCTTTCCTCGTTAAAAATGATTCATACATTAGGTCCTTTGATGTGTTCTTTAAGATCATTATTAATCTTATTATTATTATTGTTAATAGAAATACTATTTGTTTTTAAATCGGTAAAAATATTTTCTCTAATTTTTGGAATACACTTATATGCAAATATTAGATCTATCGGAAAGTTCTATCTGATTTTGGAATAAAACAAAATACAAATTTTTCTTAGCATCAAATAAACATGTGCTTACGTGTCGAAAATTCTTGTCATAGAAACGGACAGAACTTTCCGGTAGACCTGATATTTACCCCATATGTAATTTATTTATATGTGTACGTTATACGAAAACAATATAACATGGAATTAGAATAAAATTTGAGATAATCGATAATGATGAGTGATATCTATGATTGATATAGAAATAAATAGTAATAAATATGGAATAGAATATAAGATATATATCTGAATAATACTAACTTACGTGTAAGAATCACGCATGTGCACTTATCCGTGATAGTCTAACGCTCTCGTGCGTAATTAGAAGCGGCCAAGAACAATGAGAGGAGTAAGTATAACTTTTATTTCGCTTATCCAGAACGTAGATCTATTCTACCTTCCTGCTCTTTATGTGTCTAGGCATACCGCACTCGTCTTTTAATACGTCTATGTATATATGTATGTATATAAATACTGTATATGTAAGTACTAGGTTGAAGACTACGACGAGGACGACGATGACGATAGTACGGCCACGCAGGAAACTATTTAACTGATTGTCGCTTGGAGGTAAACTTTGCACTCACTTTTCCTCACGATACATATATATATATTCACTTCCTTAGTGAGTTTATTTTCTACCTGTGTATTACCAACTGTCTACGTAGAAATATCTTTCCTTTTGTTTTATCTCGTATTATTTTTTTAGATATTTTCTTTTGTCTTCCCCACCTAATATATACTTTTTCTATTATTATTATTATTATTTATTAAGATATATTTTATTACTAGTTTGTAGATTATTTCAGATTCGTGAAGAAGTAAATTGAATCGTTGGACTGATCCAAGTAAGTTAGGGTTTTCTTTCATTTCTGGTAACAATTGATGTGGGTAATTTTACATTCATTTTTACTTAAGATGTACCATACTACGCACTCGTGAACATTTCATTCTTATTAATTATTTGATTATTATTAAATATACTTTAGGAATGTTTTTTTTTTTTTTAATTGTATACGATTCGAGGAGAACTTCAATGAGCGAAATTCAATGTGACTGCCAATAGTATTTAACATAGAGAAACTAAATCCAATAATTATTATTAAATACACTTTTGTTTTAAATAAATGAAATATTGAAAAATTGCTATTCTAAATTATTTCAGATTTTCAATTATGATTTGACTGATCAATTATTGGTTTTAACTACGAATTAGTAAAATAATTCCAATCAAATGAAACAATAAAATATAAATAGATAATAAAATAAGAAATTTAAAGAATTGATTATAAAAAGAGAGTACGTAATACGATATATATATATATATCTACCTGTTACCGATTAGCTCAACGCTGAATGCTTTAGCTGGCATCTAAGAAGCTAGGTCGTTTCGAGCCCGTGTGCGCAAGAGCACGAGTTAACAAGGTTAAACACCTCAACCGAGTTAACGGGAACATTAACACTCCACAGCGATTACGATTAGAGACGTCTCGAGAAGAAAGACAGAGATAGACATAAACAGAAACTGAGAGAGAAGGAAACAAGATGAATTGGAGAGAAAGAGAAGTAGAAGAAGAAGAAGAAGAAGAAGAGGAGGAGGAGGAGGAGAAATGAGGGAGTTAAAAAGGGGGAGATCTGAAGTCTGGTTTAGTAGTGTGCTGATGTTTGAAGATCTGTATGGTAGAAACGATAAATATTTAAAAAAAAAAACCATAAATTATTTCGATGACAGGAAATAAGAAAAAATGGATCTTCAATTCGAAATTGCTCAAATTAGTCTTTTATAAGAAACAGAAAATTAATTTGACAGAACACTGATATTTGTTCAATATCTTTTTTTTTTACACATTTCTAGGGACCTATCAGAACAATGTCCAAAAGATAAGATCCAATGATTCATATATTTTTATGTATCAATCAATTTAATATGGAAATATCAAGTTTGAACTTTTCAATTAACTATTGTCTACTTTCGTTTGTTCTTTCTTAAATTAAACAATATAAAATTTATATTTTTATCTAACATGAAACAAACTTGCATTTTAGAATGCATGTGAAACTTCTTCCATCGTTATTTTGGGAACAATTGTTTGTACAATGTATGGTAGCAATTTTCAACACAATTTACAATTGTACATACAATTCTGAAAGCTTAATTCGTGTATCGAAATACTGACTTATACCAGTTTATTAAATCTGATTAACCATGTTTTGAACGAACAATAAATATTACATCAAATTGATAAACGAATATTGTAAATATCGTTAATTTATTGTTTCTAAAATTTAAATAATTGTTCTATTTATTCTTTTTCTTGAAAAATTTCTGTTAAAGAAAGTAGATACTCAGAGTTCGTTATCAGACACAACAAATCGGAGACGAAACTGGTCGTGTACGTTGCTCTCGGAGAGCAAAAGAAGAAAAAGATAATACGAAAGAGAAGAGGGGGGGGGGGAGAAAAAAAAGAAAAAAGAGTGGGGAGAGGAAAGAAAAATTGTACTCGGTAAAACGGCCGTACCGAATCCTATGACATAGCTGAGACGCGTTCTACGAAGAATCCTGGAATGATTTACTGGATCTTCTCGTAAAAACGGTACCGCCAGTCCACCACGCACGGGAGAGACACTAGAAGAACTCTTTCTGATTATCGTTGAAGATTGTTTGCACAAAAGAATGCCTCTCCTTTTACGATAAAAGACCCTCGTTCGAGATTTAAATGTTTGTACGCGAAAAATAAATATAACAAAAAAATAATACGAACGTTTCAAGTTTGTCCGTGATTCGACTCGACAATCAAAATCAGAATTAGGATCGGGATTCAGAATCAGAATGATCATTTGACTATGATCGAGGTTTACATTTAAGGTTTCTTGAATTTATTTTTATTATAAAATGTTTTTTTTTTATTTAATGGAAAATATGAAAAGAAAATGTTGTTTAAATAAATTCCAAATGAAATTTAATACTGTTGGATAGATTTTGTTAACGTTTTAAAAATATTTTATTCGAATCGAGGTAAGGAACAATGCATATAATTAGATAATCAAAAATAACATCAAACAACATGCTTTTAACGCTTTAAACACCGAAAGGAATGGGATTTTTGGCACATAACTTAGCTAACTTGCACGCTCGCATACTCTCTCTCTCTCTCTTTCTCTCTCTCTGTGTTAAATTATTTGTACCTGTCGTAAAATCAATCGCACGGTAATTCGGAGTTGTAATTTACGAGGGCGTTACAGGCAACCGGAAAGTCGTGATACAGGCAAACGGCCAAGAATTGTTCGACTCGAAACTCGTCGTTACTTTCTCAACCAATGAAATAGTCGTCGAACAAACTAAACAGAAAAATCGAACAATCAGAATAAAACGAAACATTAAAACATCATATTCGATCAAAAATAAACCCTAAACTTAACAGACCTAAAACTCATATTCATTTTTATCAATCATTTCTATTAAATTCATTTTATTCAATTATTTCCATTCAATTCACATTTATCAAAAATCAATTGTCTTTGTAAACATTTGTTGATTCGAATCAACAAATGGAATAGTTTCAACTATAACAATTATTGTGCGATAAATTAGAAGTTGATAGATAAGTGTGAAAGGTAAGGTTAGAGAATAAGTGGAATAGTGAAATCATAGTTGAAAGAGAAAGAGAGATAGAGGTAGGTGGGACCTTGGTAGGGTTGAAAACGCAGCTTGCCGCGCATTTGTTACGGACCGATAATAATTGTTTCCCCTATCTACGAGTTCCACTGCGACACTGGAGTCCCACAGTTCGGATGGTTGGCTGCACTGTCTGCTTGTTTGGTTGTTGCTACTGGTATGAGAATATAAAGGAACTACGTGAACGTATCGCATACCTACTTACGACTTACTATTCTCGATGTGTTCGTAAAGGAAGAAGAAGAAGAAACAGACAAGAGAGAGATAGAGAGAGGGAGAGAGAGATGGTGATGAAGGGGGAGGGGCGGGTGACTGTGAGGGGAAGTAAAATCTCTTATATAAACGTTCCACAACTATAGTTAGGTATAGATTCAATCCTATTGGTACATACGCTGATACTTTCCTGGCACTGGTACAGACCTACTCCAAAAACTCTTCCACCCACTCCACCCTCGATATTTGTCTCGTAAAAAAATATTCAACATTGCCAAAGATGTAATAAACGTTTGATTTACTATCTACCCGACAACAACAGGTTATTATTTGTCAGTAAAGTTTCATATTACTTTCGTACGATTGACTCAAGAAAATATTTCCAAGATATATTTCGTATTAAATTAGGATCAGAAAGAGCTAGTTTGAGATTGTTGATTTTTAATCGTTTCGATGTTTGATTAAAATTTCTACTAAATGGAGTGAGAGAAGGATAATGTGGTCCTATATTCGTACGTTTATTTCCCTTTCTTCGTCTTAAGCCCCTCCTCTCTATATTCTACTCGATCTGCAGTTCCAACCTCCACCTCCACCTCCACATTCACATCCTCATCCTCCTTCTGCTCATCTCTCACCGTTAATCACGGAAACTCTCGCATATCCATATTCACGTGATCACCACCGGGTGGGTACGTGGATTCGTTCTGGATAGGAGAACTCGCCGTGTCTGACGCGAGATTGAGTTCGACTCATCTCGAAATGCTTCCTTCTAGCGACTATCCTATTTCGTCTATAGTCGACTATGCTGCGCCAGATACACAGGCGTATACACGTTACTAGCATAGATACATTTAGATACATTTAGATACATAGATACATAGATAGATAGATAGATAGATAGATAGATAGATAGATAGATAGATATAGAAAGAGAAAGATAGAAAGATGATGATGGTGTTTGTTAGAGTAAGAAAGATAGAAAGATAGATAGATAAATAGATAGATAGATAGATAGATAGAAATGGGTGGTAGTAGTAGTAGACAGTAGTAGTAGTAGTAGTAGAAGAAGAAGAAGAAGAAGAAGAAGAAGAAGAAGGGGTAGAGGGAAGAAGGGGTAGAAAGAGATAGAGAGAAAAGGTGGCAGGAGGGGACAAGAGGAGGGAGGGAGGGATGTTGGAGGAGGAGGAGGAAAGAGAGGGTGGACCCATGTACGCCGTGTATCTATTTGCAGACACAGATAAACACGGATAGAACCAACACAGAGATACACCCACCGGGACAGAGCGAGAGTGTTCTTATAGTGGAACTTATTGATCCAACAAAACTCATTTCAAGATACAGTGCGAAGTCTCCAAGATACTGCTCCTACTCTTCTATCTTTCTCTCTCTCTCTCTCTCTCTCTCTCTCACTCTCAATCTCTATCTTTCTCTTTCTCTATCTTATTCTCTTTATCTATCTTCCTTTTCCATCCACCTACCCCACCCATCAGTTCGTTTCTCTTCCCACACCCACTGCGAATCTCCCGTCGTTCCCAAACCTCCCCCCCTTAACTCCCCACAACCCCCCTTCGTGATCTTCCCTCGTCCACCACTACTCTCTCTCTCTCTTTCTATCTTCAATATTCGCTACCCTCCCCCACAACCACCCTCTACACCCTGTTCACCTCCTTCTTCTCTCTGTCTTCTCAGCCTCGTTTTGTACACCTTAGACATTTCGAGCATATTCATAAGTATGCCTATACTGGTTGAATATGTAGAATCGTTTTCGTGAAAATTAATCGCGAATTAAAGGGAAAGTTAGAAAGTTCTGATGATATATATTTTATGAATAATTGAACAAGAAAAATGGATAGGAAGTATTTCTTTTCCTATATTTGTTTTATCATTTATCGTAATCTAATTTTATGTATCGTAATTCCTGATGTGTACTTTTTGATAAGTATCTTGGAATAATAAGTATGATGATTAATATTTCCCGTTATGGTTTTTAGTTAGAGTGAGAAAGAGAGAGAGAGAGAGGGAGAGAAATAGGGGGAAGTTAAGATCCCTGAGAAAAGGAAAGTAAGTTCATTGTAAGTTCCTCATCGACTTAAAATCCTCGCGTTCTTATGATTACGCACTAGAAATGGTTGAATGAGAGTGAGAAAGAGAGAGAGAGAGAGAGAGAGAAGATGAGAAACCCTCCTCCACGAGTATCTTCGGTAAAAAAGTTAATAATCAGACTTGACGCGTGACCTTGTACTCGAACTGACTCTCCTTCTCTCTTACTCTTTCCATCTTTCGAATTATCTCACTCTTTCCCATTCTCATTTTCATTCTTCTATCTCTCTCACTCTTTCTCGCTTTCTCATTTCTACTCTCGCACACTTCTCGACTAGCTCTCGCCTAAAATCCAAAGTTTCTCAGCAACTCGACACTGGAAGCAATTTCGGCGTCAACTAAGCCCCACCGTTGCTGCCGCCGCCATACACCGGCACACGACTATTCTTACCACTACTGTTACACAGAAAGAGTAAAAGAGAGAGAGGTAGAGAGAGGGAGACAGAGTGTGTTGTGTCCTTTTCCAACAGTTTCAACGTCCTTCGCTTTCTCTCTCGCACGTTTCCACTTTCCTTCTTCAAAGCAACAGATTAAAATCTGACGAACCTATCTAGAACGATCGTCATGAATTTTCATTTTTTATCCAATTCACTCATATGATACTAATATTCGATTACAAATTGCAAATAAAAGAAAGAGAGAGAGAGAGAGAGAGAGAGAGAAAAAGAAAGCAAAGAAAAAAAAAGGACAGCAAGCAGGTTCGTACGCAAAAGACAATTAGGAAATTACCGAGTTGGGAATTCAGAAAATCTTAATTTAATTAAAAGGACGGAAGATGAGAGAGGAGAATGAAGAGTAGGTGGAAGAGGAGGAGTAGGAGGGAAAGGGAAACTTATACGCATAGCTCTTAGAACGATGCACTCTAGTCTTCCGAGTTTCATAAGCCATTCCACTGAAGTCCAGGACTCTCTCTCCCTCTCACTCCTCTCTCTCTCACTCACTCTTTCTTACTCATACTCCATCTCGCGTTCTTATTGCATCTCGCGTGACAGAATTTTCACGAGGGGGTGGTGGGTAGAGGGGGTATTTGTGGGGGTTAGATGAGGAGAGAAAGTGGGTGGTAGATAAGCATAAAGAGAGAAAAGCAAAAGCAAACGTCCCATCTTCCTGGCGCATGGCAAAACCGTAAGCAACAATATTTGAATCAACGTTTTGAATGTGGGCAAACAAATGAAGAAACTTACGATTGCGTAAAACTCCAAAGTGTCTGCGGTTTGTTTGTCGGCGAGAGCGTTTTCAGCCAAAGGCCTCGGAGAAAGAACGAATAGGAGGAGGAGGAGGAGGAGGTTGTGGAGGAGAGAGCGAGGGAGAAAAGAGGTGGATTGAGAAAGAGGGGCTAGTAAGAGGGGTGGTAACGGTGGTAGTGGTGGTAGTAGTGGTAGTGGTGGTGGTGGGTTTGTCGGAGACGGACACGGAGTAAGAAAGAGCCGAACGGAGAAAGAGAGCTAGCGGAAGTCTGCTGTGAGAAGAGAGAAGAGGAGGAGGAGGTGGAGGCTGAGGGAGGTGGGAGGTAGAAAGAGAGAGAATAAGAGAGAGAGAGAAAGAGAAAGAGGTTGGTAGAAGAAGGACAAGGCCGATGTTGGAAAGAAGGGGGTGGGTGGTACAGAGGGTAGGTAGAGTTAGGTAGGTGAGTAGCGAAGAATGGGGGAAGCGGACTACTCGAGGGGTAGCAGAGAAGGAGGAGATGTAGAAAGAGCCGGAGGAGGTAGAGAGTAAGGTTGGTGGAAAAGGATGGGAGGGGTGGAAGGCCACGAACGGTCGGAGGGAAAAGAGGGAAAACGAAAGAGATAGATAGATAGAGAATGAGAGAGAGAGAGAAAGAGAGAAGATGGTGAGAGAGCGAGCGGTGCCGGGCGAGAGAAACATCGGGGTGGCTGGAGGTAGGGGGTAGGAGGAGGATGAGGGGTAGAAGGTGGAGGAGAACGAGTCGGAGGAGATAGATGTATGTAGGAGGGCCGCTCGATACAGCCCCAGCAGCACCCTCTACCCCTCCAAGCATCGCATCGCGAGGTTAAAGTGAGAAAAGTCAACCCCAGTCACTCCGCTGAGTCCTTCCGCGCGC